>VDFB02042939.1:38656-53437 GCA_007258455.2 Sequoia sempervirens
TATAATAGATCTTGTATTTATTTTCTATGGATTACATGACTTTTAGAATGGAAATATTCCCACCACCATGAAGTATGAATATCAAGGTGTCATAAAACCATCCAAATTACTTCAACAATGTAAGAAATCACAATATACTAGTTTAGGCCATGTAATTTTGCATCTCCGTAATCAAGAATTAGCATCTCCTTGATCAAGAATCATAGAAAACTTAGGATTAGCACAAATTATATTTTTTCCATCTACAATGCAGAGTCTAGAGTTAACTTGGGCATGTGTGTATACATATGACCCTATCTCAAGAACCTTTAGATGCATAGATTAAAAAAATATTTTGGATATTGCCCCACTTATGGTATATCATGGCTTCTTCCTCTTGTTCACTTCTCAAGTAACAACAATGATAGAAGAAAAATCACTTGAATCATTCTAAAAGGATGAAGCATATAACATGAACCATTTAAATAGAAAGTGGCTATTCAAAATAAGAAAGGCTATCAAAAAGATCCCCAAGAATCTAACTAGGTTAGATTTCCAACAAGAAGTTGGAGATATAATCACTTTTCTAAATAGAGCTATGGGAAAGGATGATTCTAGGTTCTATTATTTTTGGATGTTTTATTTTGTGACAACTATTTTCCAAGAAAAAAAATATACTAACTAGGAAGAACTTGTAAATGACAAAATATATGCCCAATTGACAATAGTCACTACTACCAAAAGGTTCACCTTGACATTTTATGCCATCTACTTGTTAGGAAAATAAGTGGTCTTCCCAAGCTTAATTATAAAAGGGATATTCAAAGAAAGTGATGAGAAAAGAAAGGGATGGTAAAATTATCTATAGTTGGAACATAAAGAAGCCCAAAAGTATTATAAGAGGGTGAATGATGGATTTTATTCCCAATAATTTTCAAACACTTTGGAGACCAACAAGTTAGACTCGCTTCAAAAGTGAAGCAACTTATACAAGGTTGAGGCCATTGATTTATCTAATTCTAGAAGTCTAAATATATTAGAATAATAGGTCTTAATAAGGCCCCTTCATTTTACTTAGGTTTTGTAGCTACAAGGGAGTTCTGCTAATTTTTTTGAGATAAATAGTACAAATGCACAATTTTTTTGAGAAACATAATTTAGGAATGAAATTCTCATTTACTTTAGGAGCCTTTACTTGTGCCATTGTAGTTTATGCAAGGAATTTGAGAGTAATCATCAATTTCTATGAACTAGAAAATGTGCAAATCAAGAGAAAGTTATGATCTAGAGAGGAGAATAGAGAGACTATTAGGATTCACCCATCAACATGGACCTCATTTGGTGGATTTATGGGCTTACTATCAAAATGATAGTGACATGAGAAAAAGAGGGCTTTACAAGTTAAAATTGAAGCAAATGAGAGAATTTAAGATAGGAAAAAGTTCCTTTAGATCTTACAAATAATAAAAATGTATTGAATCTTGTTTATAATATTTAAAATGTAGAAAATTAGCCTCTCCTAGTTGTAAACTAGGCGTCAAAAGAAAAATATCTATAAAGGAGATAAGAAAAGGGGTTGAAGATTCCAATTTATTCTAATCAAAGGACAAGCTAGAGAAATCCAAGAAAGGGAAATAAAAGAAAATAAAGAGACAATTTGAATCTTCTTCTACCACTAAGGTGAAAGGAAATTTATAGCCATATAAAACTATTTCCAAATAACCCCAAGAGAGGAAAGAAGTTGTGGCCATTTGAAGAAGCAGTTGAAATGTGCAAGTGGAGGAAATAATTAAGAAGCATGAAGAAGAGAAGAATATTTTGATGTAGAATCAAGTCTCTCTAAGATGAAGAGTTCCATTGAAAATATTTCTCAATCCTTGGAGAGAATGAGAAGCCTTATGCAGGTCTTTCTAGCAAGATTGGACAAAGATTCCAATGAAGGACAAATTAGGGTGAAAGAGTGTTGGAATCAAAGGAACACAATTTTGTGGGATATACTTGTTCCTGGCTTGACAATCAATCCAAGAAACTTTGTTGACTTTTGGTATGATCAGGATGATGGCGTGTGGATCGGATCATTGACTAAGTTGTCATCGATGACAACACCAAATGGCATTTGCAATATCTCTTGCCAACAATCTCCCCTTTGGAATTGATAGCAGCACTTACTAAAATGAGTAAGTGTAGGATCAGTACCAACATGAGATTACCGCGCCAACCTTAAAGCATCCAAAAACACAACTCCCACGAGATGATTAAGGTGACTTTTCACTATCCCACACTCCCCATTTTGACATCAATGACAAAGACAAGAATCCGTATACCAAAAATCATACAAAATTGTATATGTACAGACATGCTTCTACGACTTACATAAACTTGAATATATTTGCAAAATTTCTCTTCAACAGGCTCAAACTTGTGTCCCAACTCTTTTTCAGACTCTCCAAAATAGTCATGCCCATAGAATAAGTAGGATTGCATTCTGCCCGATTCAGGAGTACTAAATCATGAAGGTTAGCGGTGTAATTCATGTTGAGTACCCGATCGACACTAAGTCATTTTCACTAAAGTGTTGCCATTAGCCAATAACACCAAATGACATTTGTAGTGTCTCTTGCCAACAAAGAAGAGTGTCTCCCAAATAATCCACTAATCAAATAAAAGGCTAAATTTGAGATACAATTGTTCAAAGGTGATGTAGATGTAGAAAAGTTGGTAATTGCTTAACTCAACTTAAGATTTAGGCCATGTAATTTTGCATCTCTTTAATCAAGAATTAGCATCTCCTTGATCAAGAATCATAGAAAACTTAGGATTAGCACAAATTATATTTTTTCCATCCACAATGCAGAGTCTAGAGTTAACTTGGGCATGTGCATAGACATATGACCCTATCTCAAGAACCTTTAGATGCATAGATGGAAAAAATATTTTGGATATTGCCCCAATGAAAGAGCTCAGATTGGTATTCTTCATCGTTGTTGGTCCAATTACCTTCTTGGTTTCCTTCTTTTCCATGATTTGTGGCTCTTGAATTCATTCATGATTTCTTGATTATTGGGTTTTCTAATTGGATTTATCTAATTGGTGTTTTTTATTTGTGGTGGTGGGGGTGATCAAGTCAATTTTCTTATGTTAGATGATTGCTTATAAAAAAAGAATTTTCTTAGTTTGAATTTAAATTTTTTCATTTTTATCTACTTCATGGCACAACACTCATGTTTTTGTGAATCTTGCCCCATAATGCAGGTTTTATATTTATTGACAATGTTTATGCATGAAAGGAAACAATAATCAATTTATTGTAATGATTGTTTTATCCTTAAGGAGGTCTTTCATTCCATTGGATGATGATGGAAACATGAAAACTAGGTGGTAGTGGATAGTAATGTGGAAGTTAATGCTCAAACATCGCCTATTGATATTAGCAAGTGTAATGGCATAATTTTTTACCTAGGTGAATTTCCCATTAACTTTCCATCATTTTAGCCTTACAAGTTCGATAATATAAATACCCACCACTTTTATCCCACTTTTTCTGCATCTTCGTGTCATTTTGTGTTGATGAGGGAATTTTTATCAGGGACACACACATTGTACTACCGTCCTAACAAGATTCTTGTGTCAGGAAGCAGCAAAAATGTTACGATTCCTTACCACCTACGAATGTAACATTCCTTGCCAAATAGTGACCAATGGGAAATGAGTATTTACCTCCATTTTTCCCATTTCAAACTTCTATCAACTTCATTCTTTCATTCTTAAGAAATTGGATTCATTCCTTCACTCTCTCCATTCATTCTTACAACATTCTTGATCATTATAACACTTCTCTTATCTTCTTTGTCACTCTTTCTTGATGCTATCAACTTTCTACTTGGTTTCTACAACTTCTTCTCATTCCAACACCATTGTCATTGCAGGTTCACGAAGCTCTACCTCCTTAGCATGGTGATATTATTCTCATTCTTCCTCTATCGGCCTTGAACACTTGTAGAATGGAAGGTAATATTGTTTATATTTGTTACTTGCTTATTTGTATTATCATTCTTGTAGAGTAGCATCTAGGTTGTCATTTCTCTCTACTTCATTGTATCTTTTCTATCTCCTTATTTATCACTTTTATATACTATCATTTTCTATTGGTTGTCCATGGAGGTGGGAACATAGAAACAGGGACTTGACTAAGGCAAGTTACAAATGTAACCCCAACATTTTTCCTATCATTGTGTGTGTAGGGGTTGTTCATTTGCTTGGAGCTAGTTGGTGAGCTGGACCTTGAGTAAGTTCGAATTCTTCTTCTTTCTTTGTTATTTCTCTATTAGAGTAGCTTTTATAGTATTCTTCTTATTGTACTTCACATTTCCTTTACTTTTCTGTCAAATTGCAAAATTGTAATATTTGGGTCATTAGTAGACTCTATGAGTCTTTGGATGTTTCTTGACCCTCTATTCATATAGGACACCAATGTGTCTTTGAGACTCTAGCACGACATGTTGAAGTCTGAATCTCGCGCTGCCATCCCCTGACAAAGAGTTGTTTGGTTCACAGTCTGAGATGTGTGTAGTCTTCTCACCCGTTTCCTGAAAAAACACCTATCATAATCTAAAGGGAAGTAGAGTCCTGTTTGCTCCTCCTTTTCATCTTTTCATTTCTTCTTTAACTTATTAGGTAGTTTGGGGTATTTTAGGGTAGTTCATTCCCTTAGGCTCTTTTGTGACTTGAGAACCTTGGGGGTGGTGAATCCCCCTTCTCTACATTTTTGGTGAACCCAATGTGAATGTCCTTTATTTTTTTCTTTATATCAGGAATATTTATCTTGTGTCTTAAGTGTGTCGTAGATTCGTACATCATAAGGTATTTAGCTTTGTGACCCAATCTATGACCTCTGGACATGTAGCTAGAAAGAGTCCTTGACATACGTGAATAAAATATAGGTAGGTCACAGTCTACAAATTTAGCTACACAATCTTCTACATCTTCTAAGCTAGTTCCATCTGAGTACATGAACATCATATTGTTCACGTGTATCCATCCTATTGAGAATGAGAGTACAATGCCTAATATAACTTTCACCTTACATGATGAGCCACTAAATAAGGAACCTTCCCCATCATACATTCCTTCCTAGATTAATGGCAATGCCATAATTGGCATCTTAGTTGATCTAATGAGTCAGGTAAATGTGATAATAGAGGAAACTCTATTCATAAATAGCTTACATACAGAGAGATACAAAGAATCCTAGACCACTCTCCATACCCACGATGGACTCTCTATTGACCCTATAGGCATTATTTCTTTATCAGTCTTGGTAGGACCTAAGAATATTGATGTGTAATTTGTTGTGATCCCAGAGTCCACCTATTCAGAGTTAGGCTAGGCATCCCATGGCTAGCTTCTATGAATGATGTCACCTCTATAGTCCTTAAATACTTAAATTTCCCCCACAAAGGTGTTGTGCACATGATGCATGACACTGGCTATAAATCACTAGTGTCACGTGGGGGCTTCTCTTTGGATCACTTATGCCCTGCCCTGGTTGGACCTCTTCCTCTGAGGGGATATTTTTTATATAAATCATATGTTAAATATAAGAAGGGGCTCGAAACCGAAGGTTATTTATCCTATCTCTCCATATGTTGTTTCCATAAAGGCCTCTATGATAGTGCAGCAACAAGTTGTTTCTTAGGCCTTGTCAAAAGGGAAGGGGAAGCTTGCTCATGCTCTAGAGCCTTCTCCTTCTACATCTAGTACTTTTCCTACTTCTGCTTCTCATCCCATGGTGGAATCCTCAGTTTCCATTCCTATGCCTCACATGGGAAATGCAATGGTTCCCGTGTGGTAAAAAGCGAAGCATCAAGTTTTTTAGTTTCCTATTCTACCCATGGTTCCTCGACCTTTTGTCTATGGCAAGGGGAAGCCTTCCCGTGGGGTTTTTATTGTGTCTTGGCCTCTGTGGCCCCTACTCTTCTTCCACTTTCTCCTCAGGCAGTGAATGGGAAGAGGCTCGCCATTGAGGCTCTTATGGTTGCTTCTCCTCCTATTGTTGTTTCTGCTTCTATGCCTCCTACTACTCAGGAGACCAGCCTTCCACTATAAATGCTTGTGAAGGAGGAACCTATAATTGAATAGCAGCCCCCAGTCTCTTCTCAAGTTACATCCTCTAGTGATCATAGTTGACATAATTGGCTTGTGTATGAGTGTAAGCACATGTGAAATGCTCTATCCATGGAGCACACTACTTCGTAGAAGATGGAGGGGAAGCCAATTGTATCTATTTCTACATTTTTTGTTACTCTACTTCCTTCTATTGTTCCTGCTTCAGTTCCCATTGCTTTTTTCTTACTTTCAGCCCCTCTGAAGGGTCCTAATGACACTCACCCCAAAATGGTGCAAGTCTTCATCACTCCCTCCATGGAGCCTCCTCTTTTGATGTCCCTTCTAGATGTCCCTCCTTTCTTGTAACCTTTTGACATGCCTCATACAAATGTGGTGTCTAATGTGGTTGCCTCTACTTTCTCCTCTGGTTATGTTTCTTCTATAGGAATTCAACATCCACTACTGAAGCGCAAGTTGGAGGATGACCTGACCATGGGTGGATATCAGAAGAAGGGTTTTCCTTCTTTAGAAGCTAGTTTTGTCTTTGCTTGTGTCGTCCTTGTGATGGAGGCATCCCTCGCATCCCCAAAGTTTATCACTGGCCCTTTTGATGAGGTTGTTGGTGACTCTTGGGTGCCTTGTCCTTCTCCCACCTAGTTGCAACAAGGAACTCCTACAAAGTGCATGTTTAATTCGATGGATGATATTTTGGCTTTGTCATTTATTTTCAGAAAATTGATGACCTTTGCTTCAAAAGAGCTCAGTGAAGAAGACCTTGAGGGGCCTTCTTCCTTGGACCTTGTTGCGTGAGAGTCGGAGGGTACTACACTTGTTATCCTACCCTTGTAGGCTCGTTCGCCCTCCTCTTACAATGATCTAGATTGGGAGCAGGATGATCTACTGATCAATGAGGACTAGGGTGGTGCCTCTTCTTTATATGTAGATTATATTTTTTTGTGTATTTATGTCCCCCTGTTCTTTTCATTTTATGTTTGTGACCCTTGCTACCCTTGTAGGTACTTAGATACAAGCACAAAAATCTATCATACATTTCTTCTATTTGTGTCATCATTCTTCTATGTGTTGTAATATTGATTTTCAATATTGAGGACAATTCAAAGTGTTGGGGGCATTTAGGCCTTCTTCCATGTTGACCCATTTTCATTTTTACTTTGTCTTCATGTGCTCTTCTTCATGTTCTGAGAACTATGGGGATTGATGACCATTCATACATATACCTTATTATATCTATCTATTTGTATCTATGGATAGTTCTGACCCCAAATTCTTAGATCCCCCTGTCTCTTGATTTCTTCATCTTTGCTTGTCTGCTTCTTGATGTTGTGGTTCTTATGTGTTGTCCCTCGCATGTGTGACAAAATACCATGAATACATCTCATCATGTATTTTGTGCCACAACATCTCTGCCTCTCCTTTCTCTCCTTAGGATGTCATGTGCTCCTTTGTGTAGCACACACCATCCTAAGGGGGGGCTATCATGCTTTCCTAACTTTCAATAAGGCGAATTCTTTCAAAAGGATTCCTTGGTACAAAATTTATTTACAATGAATTCCTTGAAAAAAGAATCCCTTATTGAAAAATCTATCATTTTTCAAAATGTTGCATTCTCTCAAAAGGGACTCCTTGATGAAATTTTCTTTCAAAAAGGATTTCGTAGTGAAAAAGTCTGAAAACTTTCCTTTGAAAAGGGAGCATTCTTTACACTAGATTCCTTGATGAGAGATCTTTCAAAAGCATTCCTTGATGGTAGAATAACTTATAGAAAATGGTGTGCCTTTCAAAAGGAACATTCCTTCAAAAGGGCCCCTTGGTGTCTTGATGTCTAGAAGGGTTCCCTATTGAAAGAACCCCTTTTGAAAGCATTCTCAAAATAATTCTTTGGTGTCTTGAAATTTGTGCCTGCTATCTAATATTTTTCACGTGTCTTGGTGTCAAACATCTTATATCTTGGAATCTAGCTTGGGGGTAGCCTAACTAGACCCACCTTTTATGTGACTATCCTACAACATAGTTTGCAACAACCATATGCTTATCTATCTTATCGATGTGTGTCTTGTGTCTTATCTGATCAGGCTTTGTTTTGTCATGCTATCTTGTGTCTTCTTATGCCTTAGGGATGTGTGTCTTATGATTGGATTTTTCACCTAACATGTTTTATCTGCAGCCTAACATGTTTGTGGTGAGATCATAGCTAGCTTTGCAGGATTGAAGACTCATGTCATCTTCGCATCTTGGTGGAGATCCCTCTTTCACGTCAAGGTACGTTGGGTCATAGATTTTCTTCCTTAATGTTATCAGTATATTCTCTTCAACCTCTTTCTACTTTAGCTCTCATATGCATTAACATGTATGCTTGCTAAAGTGGGGGCAAAATGTAATGGCGTAAATTTGCACCTAGATAAATTTCTAATTAATTTACCCTCATTTTAGCCTTACAAGTCTAATAATGTAAATATCCACTACTTTTATCCTGCTTTTTCCATGTGTCCCTATCATTTTGTGTTGATGATGGAATTTTTTTTGGGGATGTGTGCACGTTGCACAAACATGCATGCACCATGTTTTCATCTGAACAAGATTCTTGCATCAAGAAGTGGTAGGAACGTTATGATTCCTTACCACCTACGAATGTAATGTTCCCTATCAAATCTTGACTGATAGGAAACAACTATTTTCCTCCATTTTTCCCATTTTGAACTTCTATCAACTTCATTCTTTCATTCTCAAGTGATTGGATTCATTCCTTCACTCTCTCCATTCATTCTGGCAACATTCTTGATCATTCTAACACTTCTCTTAACTTCTTTATCACTCTTTCTTGTTGCTATCAACTTTCTACTTGGTTTCTACAACTTCTTCTCAGTCTAGAACCATTGTCATTATAGGTTCACGAAGCTCTACCTCCTTGGAGTGGTGATATTTCTCTCATTCTTTTTGTATTGGCCTTGAGCACTTGTAGAAGGGAAGGTGATATTGTGTCTATTTGTTACTTGCTTATTTGCATTATCGTTCTTGTAGAGTAGCATCTAGTTTGACATTTCTCTCTACTTCATTGTGTCTTTTTTATCTCCTTCTTTATCACTTTTCTACACTATCATTGTCCATTGGCTATCTATGGAGGTGAGAACATTGAAACGGGGACTTGACTGAGGCAAGTTCCAAACACAACCCCAACCTTTTTCCTATCATTGTGTGTGTAGGGGTTGTTCATTTTCTTGGAGCTAGCTAGTGAACTAGACCTTGAGTAAGTTGGAATTCTTATTCTTTCTTTGTCATTTCTCTATTAGAGTAGCTTTTATAGTATTCTTCTTGTTGTACTTCACATTTCCTTTACTTTTCTATCAAATTGCAAAACTGTAATGTTTGGGTCATCAATAGACTTTGAGTCTCTGGTTGTTACTTGACCCTCTATCTGTACAGGATGCCAGTGCTTCTCTAAGAATCTAGCGTGGCATGTTGAATTCTGACTCCTGCACTATCGTCCCTTGATAGAGAGTTGTTTGGTTCACAATCCAACACCTGTGTAGTCTGCTCACCTATTTCCTAAAAACACCTGTCATAATCTGAAGGGAAATAGAGTCTTTTTTTCTCCTCCTTTTCAGCTTGTCCTTTCTTCTTTAACTTATTAGGTAGTGTAAGGTAGTTTAGGAAAGTTCATTCCCTTAGGCTCTTCCATGAGTTGAGAGCCTTGGGGGTGACGAATCCCCCTTCTCTACAGTAAGAATGAAATCCATGTAGAACATTTGAGGTATTCTTTCAAAGAAGTCTTAAATGGTAAAACTCTTAGTGAGTCTCTTTCTACTTTTGCAACATTTGAGGAGGCTAATGGTAGAAAATGGTTCCCTAGACATATATAATGGGAGTAGGAGGCCTAGTCGATGGAGGCGACAACATAAATGGAGAAAATAGTAAGTATTTTGCTAACCCTCAGACCCTCTCTATTATGCCAAATGTAGGTTTGATTCAAGATTTGAAATTTAAGGAAGGTAGAATTACAAATATTTCTATTTTCTTTGTCTATATGGATGTGAATCTACTACAAGGCAAGGAATTTTTCTAATGATTGGATAGCTAATTTTCGGGGAAAAAATTGGGGATTCATGTGTCATTTTGTAGGATGATTTACAAGAGACTCTTCATGATGTTCTTTAAAAATAATGGGATGTAAGATAGAGTTATTAATAAACAATATTGGAACCTAGGAAGCTCAATGTTCCAAGTGGTTCATAGGGCATTGGAGAAAAAATTTGAAGATGTTATAGCCAATTCATTCCCAAGATTAAGAAGGCTATAGAGAAGGATAAACCAAAGAGAGAGATTCCCACCGATGGTTTGAGATATGGAACCAAATCTAATTGAACCTCCAATAGGAACATATGATTGTGACAAATGTGAATACAATAGTAATGTAAGATGTTTTTGGGAATAGTTAATGTAACTAGGACTATTTTCTTTTTTTCAATAATCATGGTTGGTTACTAGTACTTTTGGTTTATATATGTAGTAAGCATGGTCTAAATCTTGTACCTATGAAGCTCATGCTCCTTATATTCTAAAAACTCTATTTTATATTCAATCATTAATAATAAAAAAATGACAAATGAGATATCGTCAAAAAGTTGATCTACAAGCATGTTCTAGTGGTGTAGGTATTTTTCTCAATTTTTTTTGCTAGTATATTTCATTGCATATCGAAGTCAAATCTTCATTTTTGGCTCTTGAGCTCATAATTTTTTCTTGGATCTCAATTTTCACAATTCTTGTGGCATTAAAAAAGTATTTTAGAGATTTTCATAGCTATCCATGCATTTATTTTCGTGATTTTCTCCATGAAAATTTTATTCATTTTGTCCTTATTTCACATTCTAGTTGATTGCTTGAATATTTTGGTATCTAATTTTTTGGTATAAAGTGACATCATTTCAATTGTTCTATCTACATTTTTAGTATGTGGTCATTTTTTAGCTTTTTAAGCATCTATTGAATACACTTTCATTTGTAAATGCACTAAGATAAAGTGTCACTATTGTATATTTTGAAGATCTTGCACATTGTATTGTGCCATTTTTTATATTTCACTAACCTATGAAGTGTCGTGGGGGATTTTTTGTGTGTTGTTTGTTATTTGCAATCACAACCTTGTTTACCTTCATGTGTGTGTGTCTTGTTTTGTACACCATTTTTAGTTGCAATTATTATCGTGCACACATTCTAATGATGTTTCTTCATCTACTTTCATTATAATGTGGAACTCAGTTTCAATGGATGTATCACACCTCTCCCTTGTCAACATTATGGGTGGGGAATGGGTGGATGGGGGGTGGGAATGCAAGCTATCATACTATTGGTGCTAATGCTCCTTTGGTTTTAATTTAGAGTGAGCTATGTATCTAGTTTTTGTTCCTATATGCTAGGTGGATGCATCAGCTAGTTATTCATGCATTTCAATGAGATAGAAAACATACCATATAGACACTCTTGCATTCTTGTTTGTGGAGGAAAAATTCTATCCTTAGTTGATCAATTTTATTCACACTATTGGAACCTATATTTTTAACTTGCTATATGCTTTGGATTGGTTGAGTAGTGTCATTGGAGACACTCATGTAGATTGATATGCCGATTGTATCTTCAACTATCATATTGTTGCTTTAGTTGGCCATCTTATCATTCTTCGAATAGTGTCATTGGGGTCATTGCAAATTTTTCTTTTCGATCTTAATCTGCATTTTTATTTCAAAGGAGGTTATTTAGTTTCAACACTATAGCAATCATTTTTCAACAATTGTTTGCAATTTCTTCATGCTTTAGTGGTTTTCTTCATGGTCATTTTCAAGGAATTATTTTTGGACACTTCTTAGCCCTTCATATATTTTCTCTCCTTTTTTGGGGGAAATTTATTGTATATGCAATGAAAGTTGTTCTTGTAGGTTCATCTTGAGTCATCTTTCATTTCTTCACTTTTCCGTGTCTTTCTATATTTTGGAGATTTTTTCCAATAATTTTTTTTCTATTTTCTCTATTTGCAGAGATTATTTCATTTTTACATGGATGTCTCATCATTCCTTGTTAGCAAGTCAAGGGCAGAAACAAAACATACCACCGAGTACTAGAAGAAGACACTAGTCACTAATAGGATTCATGTCCCTTCAAGGGAACACATGTATATATGACATACATAATAGATAGAGAGATAAAAATGCAATGAAAACAAAGGATAACATACTACTAGAGCAGAAACTAGACTTGTCCTTTTCTATCTGCTATAATATAATATAAAGGAGTTATAAGGAAAATATGTGTGTTATGGATGTATGCACGTTTATTTTGATGGTATGATATTGTATGTCATGTATTCCTTGTAGATTCGTATGCACATGCTTATTTCTCTTGCTAAGATCCTATAGGGTATAAAAAAATGCTCAAGGAGTATCGAGGTAATACAATTCTAGACTATACTTTCCCCATTTCTCTTTCCAACATTGGTTCCATTTCCAGGACCCTAGAGAGAAAAGTAAAGAAATTAGAAGCATAAAAGAAGTAGAAAAATTGGCAAAAAAATAAAAATTTCTGCCGCACTCTTAAGTGGGCTAACTCCTTTTAAGAGGGGGTTAGTCCATTAGGGGAAGGATCCCAAACATCCTTGAAAATATGTAACTATTCAAAAGATTATTTTTGAACCTTGATATAGAGAGAGAAGATAGAAGTTTAGACCAAGGATACGTATGGGAAAAAGAAAAAAACAAAAAGAAGAGAGAGGTATATGAAATCATCAAATTAATGGAAATAAATACAGAAGAAAGAAAATTAAAAAAACCCGGAAGAGAAGAAATGGAAGAGGGGAAATATAGTGGATGGAGTGGAATGGAAATGGAAGGAACGGGGAACAGTGGAAGGAACTGAATAGGAATGGAAGAGGAAAAGAACCAAAAGCCACAGATACCACAATATTTCAAAAGGAAAAAGTGGTGGAACCTAATCCTAAGGATTTGTTAACTAAAAACATAAGATGTTTCTCTGATCAAGTAATTTTAAAAGATAAAATTACAAATGAAAAGGTAAGGAAGAATAGACATCAATCAACTAGAGTCACCCCTTAACCAAATATAATACGGCTAGAAAAGAGATGATGAATCCATCTTAGAGATTGATAAAAAGGTTCAAGGAAGTAGTCAGGAAACTAGATGAGCCAGTAAATGATAAACATAAAAGAGAATGGTTCCTTTTAGCCATAACTTTGGAACTTAGAATGGCCCTAGACGACATAAATTTTGGCTCATACTCAAAATTGATCACACTAGCATGCCAAATAGAAGGTCAATCATGGAGAAGGATGGAAAAGGAAAAAAATAAGATGGAAAGATTACAGTTGGAAATGGATCGGTTGTGAATAAGACAGGAACTTATAAAATGAGAAATTGGTCCGTAGAGGCCTAACATATGGTGTTCCTATTGCGGTAGAGAAGGCCACATTCAAAATGAATGTCCAATGGAAATAGGGGAAAAGAAGGAAAATGATTTAAGGGTAGACCTCCATCTCGTTAAAAAACCAAAATCGATTTATTGTGGGGTTTTTGGAGAATGGGACAACCATGAAACAATAGAATTTCAATCACATAAGTTCTAGGTAAAAGAGGAGCTCGACTATGACTAGGAGATGGCATACGTAAAAGGACTGGTGGAAGGACCACTATATGTGCAGGATCACAGATACAGGATCCTGCCATGGCAAAACCAAAAGAATGCTAATGACGTCTAAGGACTGAGATCTTACAATGAGGGCAACCCATATTGGGGAGGAAGAGGTCGCGAATGAGGAAGAGGAAGAAGAGTGGATACTACCTGCTTTAACTGTGGTAATTCATGACACTTTCTGATAGAATGTTGGGGATAAAAGAGGAAGCAATGTGGATTCCATGGGGAAGAAGAACACAATGCATTTAAATATGAGAAAGTGCACCAACATTACAAAAATGTGCAACCTCAAAAGGAAAAAAAACAAGACTCAAGCACCACGAGAGGGGCCAAACTCCTCCACAAAACACCCAAAGACCTAGAAGAAGGAACCAAACAATGTCGAAAGATGAGAAAAGATTAAGAATATGTAACGTAAGAGGATAACATTGAAGAAGAATACTCCATAGAGGCTAGACCCAAGAAAAAAGGAAATTCCACAGTGGTGACTACGAAATGAACATATACTAGAAGAGCTAATATAGTAACTTTAGAGGAAGAAGAAAGCTCCGGTGAAGAAGGGGAATTCCACCCTATGAAAGAACAACATGATTAGGTAGTAAAACAAACTAAAAAAATATTTGAGCAAGAAAAAATGAGGGAAATGGAGGAGAACAACTACTTTAAAAAATATGAGGTGAAGGCTCTCAAGCAGTTTGCAAAACTAGCAGGATAAGACTTGCTCACCAAACTAAACCAATTCAGTAAATATTGGAACAAGAGAAACATACCACAAGTCAAAATTGTGGGAAAACATTAGAAAATGAGACCAATCATGATTAAACTTCAACCACCAAAAAAGGATCCCTAAAAAATAATGGTTGATTTGGGATCAAATGTCAACCCAATCTTTAAAAAGAATATGGAATACTTGAAACCGGCATTGGAACCAACTCCCTACAAAATCACCGCGATGGTACCCGCTAAAATGAAAACAATGGG
>VDFB02042939.1:57357-72873 GCA_007258455.2 Sequoia sempervirens
TCACTAACACAGTTGACTTATTTGTTGCATTATTAGGGATAAGATGGTTTATAGATTCTCAAGGAATCATAGACACTTGGAAGGAGGAAATATCTTTTGCGGATGATAAAAGAGTGATCTGCATGCCCCTAGGTAAGAAATAAGGACCCTATGTGGAAGAATTCAATACAAAAGGATACACAGACAATGACCTAAACCCAACCAGAACAAAGTAGTGTAGCGTAGGACTATGTGGTACTTCCTAGAAGGAAGAAGAGAATAATAGCGGGGAATCTCACATGATTTGTCATATTTCTCAAGAAAATTCTCGCATTGAGTTGCCCAAATATTCTAGAGTAGGTAAACCAATACCCTATATAACCCAAATTGAGAGAAGCATCCCCAATGAAGCAGATAGGCTGGCCAGACTACCACATACTCTTACCTATGTTGTCATGTGTTGGTATAACACACACAAGCAAACCATAAAGAAATGGGACACATTTAAGAACTTGGTAAAGGAAAAAAATTTGTCGGAGGTAGGAGATTACGATGAAATACCTCCCTATGAAGGCGACATACCACCATAAAAGAACCTAAACAAATATTACTAGGAAGGAAACTATGAGTACGATGATCGGTTATATATTCAACTTCTCTATTGGAAATTTTGTTCAATCGCAAGAACTTGGTATATCAATCAGGAGAGAAGGGCATAAACTAGAACATGGATAGAATTGACCGTAGACTTCATCAAACCTTTTCTTTTTCAGCAAAAACCCTCAAATACAAACCATGCTTGGGAGAATAAAGGGAATCATCTTTAGCCCAATGGAAGAAGAGGAAACACAGGTACGTACCGCAACCCCATTCCACACCATCAAAAGAAGTATACAAATATAAGGACTGGACAAAATATGGCATAGCTGGATTAGAAAGGCACTACTGTGAAGTGTAGGATGATGAGGAAGAACAAACACCAAATATAGAAATTAGTCATGGGGACAGAGAAATAGAAGAATCTACCACCCCAAAGCAAAAACACTACAATGAACCAATAAAACTGAAAGAAACAAACATGGTGGTAGGACATCCCAAACTAGCATGCATTGGCAATTATTGGGATGAAAAGGTGGTTGCACAAACAATTGAAACATTAATTGACTTCCAAGATCTATTTCCTCATAACTTTACCGAAATGAAAGGGATCAAAGAGGAAGTGGGGTTATGAATATCTAACTCAAAGAAGGAACCAAACCTATCCAAAAGAGACCATATAGACTAAATACTAACATGAAGAAGAAAGTAAAAATCGAAATAGACAGGATGTTGGTTGTCAGAATAATCAAACTAGTAGAAGATGCAAAATGGATAAGCCCAATGGTAGTGCAAAATAAAAAATATGGGAGAAATAAGGGTGTGCATTGACTTCCGGGAACTAAACAAAGCATGCATACATGACCCATTTCTCACACCATTCACATAGGAGATATTGGAATTAGTAGCTAGAAGGGAGATTTTTTCATTCACCAATGACTTTTTTGGATACCACCAAGTGAAGATCAAGGAAGAGGATCAACCCAAAATAACTTTTTCTACCAAATGGGGATCCTATATGTATACAGTTGTGCCATTTGGATTAAAGAATGCTCTAACAATATTCAGTCGGATAATGATCAATACTTTCAAAGATTTTATTCATGATTTTCTTAAAGTCTACCTAGATGATTGAACAGTCTATGGTCTAGTAAAATACCATGTACAAGTCCTTCAGATGATGCTAAACCAGTGCAAAAGCATGCAAATTTCACTGAACCTAAATAAATACACATTTACGATACCATGTGGGACACTCTTAGGCCACATTATATGTAAAGAAGGATTAATGGTAGACCCAATGAAAGTGGCCCTAATCTTAAATTTTCCACCACCAAAGAATGCTCTGGAAGTCAAGAAATTCTTAGGATACACAAGATATCATAGGAAATTCATTAAAGGTTATGCTGGAATTATAGCACCATTGGAGGAGCTCCTAAAAAAGAAAATCAAGCAGAACATCAAATGGAATGAAGAAGCCCAAAAATCCTTTGAAACCTTGAAATCAAAAATTGTAGAGGAACCAATCATAATATTTTCAAATTGGAGTACTCCCTTCCATGTTCATGTAGATCCCTCCAGAATAGTAATAGGAGTAGTGCTCACCCAACCAAAGGGGAATAAAGATAATCCTATAGCATTTGCTAGTAGGAAATTATCAACAACAGAATAAAATTACACCATCAAAGAAATAGAAGCATTGGCAATGGTATATGCTCTACAAAAGTACTGACATTATTTACTATCCACCCTTTTCACCTTCATAGATCATGAAACCCTTAAATACCTACTCAAAAAACTAGTAACTCATGGCCAAATATCTAGATGGCTGTTACTATTCCAAGAATTTGATTTTAAAATAATGGTAAAACTCAAAAAGAGCAACCAAGGACCAAATTACCTATCAAGGATTGAAATCGATGAAGAACCTAATGTATATGGAGAAGAGTTACTCGATACACATTTGTTCCACATTACAGCAGTACCGAAAGAATTAGAAGATATTGTTATCTTGTCATCAACTAGACAGTTGCTAAAAGACCTATCTTCGTAAGATAAACAATCACTGGTGTGGAGAACAACACCATATACCTTAATAGGAGAACTATACCATAGAGGGAAAGACATCATCCTAAGAAGAGTTGTTTATAATCAGTACTAGCCCAAAATACTTTTGAGAAATGGGTGATGGATTTGATAGGACCAATTGATCCATTGTAAAAACACTCAAAAGCTTGATTTATTATAACCAAAATGGAGTATCTAACAAAATGGGAAGAAGCGGAACCAACCAAAGATTGTACCGCGAGAACTACCACCAATTTTTAATATGAAAACATCATTACCAGATATGGATGCATCTTAAGAATAGTCAATGATTAGGGAAAACACTTCATAAATAATATGATAAAAAGGTCGCTACAAAATTTCATGATAACTCACAATAAAAGCTCTCCATACCATCTGCAAGAAAATGGGGCTAGTGAAGCCTTAAACAAAATAAGTGGGAAAGCATTAACAAAAATGTGTGATGGAAACCAGACAGACTAGGATGTTAAGATACCGATAGTATTTTGGTCATACCTAACCTCCTACAAAAGGACTAGCAAATTCATGCCATTTCAATTGGTAGATGGCCTAGATGCGATGATACCCATGAATTTCATAATCCCTAATATATGTACCACACTAACTTTGTGATTAGAAGAAGATGAATCATTAATGACAAGAATAGAAGAATTCAAAAACTAGATGAATTTTAGGAAATTGCAATGTATAATCAACAGTTGGAAGGACAAAGGCACAAAGTGTGGCATGACATAAATTTACAGTTAAAAAAATTCAAATAGGGGACTTAGTGCTACTATATAACAAAAAATTAAGAAACAAGGGAAGTTAAAAGTTTGATGGTTAAGACCCTATTACATTCATCAAATAATGAATCAGGGGTGGTCAAACTCTGACAACTAGATGGGACACTTGTAGTAGGACATGTTATTGGTGCACACTTGCAACATTATTACCTACCGCTAGAGAAAACACATTAAAACCACCAAATATACATTGTACCATAGTCTTGAACTCACAAAAATTAAACATAAAAATACACATGTCATTCGTCAAATCAAATAAACAGCTCGAAAAACCTGCAAACCGAGTAAATCATAAAAGACTTAGCTACCAACCCACTATGCTACAACTCATACCCCACTAACAAAATTTATATAAAGACCCAAGTTCCTACTCCATTCTTCACAAATGCAATTGGGAGAAAAGTGTGCACTAAGCATACACCAAGAAAGATAGAAAAATTCCAAGTAAAGCTCTTTGAAAAAATCCACCCTGCACTAAAAATGGTTCCTCCCACAATCATTCACATATTTGAGAAGCACAGACTAGCGTTCAAATAGCTCCACTTCAAAGCAATGATAACTAACAAAGTGGGGGAATTTTCAGAAATACCACACAATGTTGTTTACCTAGAAGATGTTAGAAAATGCATCCATGAACCCATTGCAAAAATCAACCACACCAAGCTAGAAGACCTTCACGGCCAATTACTAGAGGATGACAAGAAAACCTATAAGCTAGAGTACATGGAGATTGGACGAAAGAGCCTGGACGTGTGGAAAGATAAACCAAACTTCTCTAATGAGGAGGAATGGGTTCAAATTGTGCTAAGTTGAGTACACAATGACTTCATGTATTTAGACAAGCCACATAGAATCATGAAAGAGGACATCCACACTATAATTGGGCTAAGAATGGTGATTTTGGACAAAAAATCCATTAAAAATAGTGTAGAGAAGTTGACTAAAGCCATGTTTGATGGTAGGAGCCTAAGCCTAAATACAATTACCAACCCTAAAGACAATTACCAACCCTAGAGTCTAGTATGCGACAACAGGCATAGTCTACAAAGTTTACTATGCCAACCGGGAAGACTTCGCAACCACCACTATCATCCACACTGCATACCAGATGGTGGTTGAAGGAAAATACTTTGATTTGTGCAAGGTTGTGAGGGAATAATTGTTGAAGAACTTGCATAAGATCAAGAATTCCAAGTACCACTTCCAATATGAAACATTACTTATCTATCTATTGTTTTATTTTCTCAATGAACTACACAAGTTCAAGGAGAAGGTTTGGAAACTCAACCAGACCATAGCTTCCCAAACTAAGTACCATACCCATCAATTTGAGGATTTTCAAGCACGATAAGTAGCATACTAGGGGTTTTTGAAAACCTTCCAAGAACAAATGCAATTAAGGGACCAGGTCCCCTATCTATTAGCAAAGCAATGTGAAAATGCTATAACATTCTTGGTGGAAAAAGATTACACCTATATGGAGGTGGTTGGACCTCACACACTATGGATTCTGACACTACCATATTAGGTCACCCCTCAAGAAATAGATGCCTACATGACAACCTTGCTCTAGAACCCAAGGATCCCAACATAAAGAGGTTCAAGACTTACCAAGAAGTTATGGTCAAGAAGATTGGCAAGGAGACATAGGAGGACTTGGAGAAGAATTAAAGAAAACTTCACAAGCAATGGGGCATGCTGGAAGGAGGATTGAAACCAACAACAACCACCTCAACACAATCAAAACCTTTTGATAGAAGGGATACAAGATCACAAACCACCCCACCGAACATCAAAGGAACTTCAACATTGACACCAACAACCTCTCAACTGAGGAAACCACCACAAGCCCCAAAAAGAACCCGACAGGCAAGGAAAAAATAGAGGGCCCAAAGGGAGAAAAAGGATACAAAGGAAGGCGAGGTAGAAGAGATCTCAGAGGAAGAAGAGGTTGAGGAGCCTCTACAAAAAAAGCAATGAAAACAAAGGACTTCGAGCACTCCAACCAAATCGAAGCAACAAAAGAAAGTACAAGAAGATAAAACCCAGAAGCAACAATCTTCAGTACTCTCAGGCAAGTCAATCAATATGCTCAAATGTTTAATGTCATTTTTCATCATGTGATGCTACCAAAAATCCTAAAATGTATGAGTATGATGAGGGAAATAAAGAAAAAATAATTCAAACTTTGGTAAGGTATGTAAATCACCTTAATAAAGGCCTCAAGAAGAATTTCCAAATGAAATTGCAATAGCAATAAGGGAAAAAAGAGCTAAGGCTTTGGCCTGAAATGAAGAATTGAAAGAACAACCCATCTTGATGGTAAGCCTAGACATGACAAAAGTACAAAAACAAGCTCTAGCACAAGCATAATCAAAAGAACTCTAAACTAAACATCGAGTCAATAGACTCATGATACATGATCCGACGGACACAAAAGCTCTTTAAAAGGAGAAAGAGAAGGCTACCCAGAAGCTCTATAAATAAATGACCAAGGACTCGAAGCAAGAGGAAGGTTTGACATCAAAATATATTATTCCTCAAAAAACTGGAGCTACAATAGAAGAGTAGATGGAGGAACCAAAAGGAAACACAAGTGATTCTAGAGAAGAAATAGAAAAGAATAAAGATGACTTTGGAGAAGAATCCACTTCATCAGATACTATCTCAGCCATAAAAAAATTTCTAGTTCAACAACAATAGATCCAACTAGAATCACCTCCATAATTTCTCCAAGTACCATTGGTGGGCTCCCAAATGAATCTATCCAAAATATCACCCATTCAGAAGTTAAGATTTGGGGATATTTTCCACAACACCGCTAGAGAAGAACTCCAAGAACATGTGCAACAAACAATATAGTTGTAGAAGGCCATAGAGATGCTCTTGAAAGCTATTCCTCATTTTTCCAAGGATCGATCCCTCCCTTTACCACAAAAACTACAACAATAGTGGTTGGCTTACAAACGAACTTGACATCCCAAAAGGACAATATAAGGAAGGAGGCCCAAGATGAACTTACTAAGCAGAACACCAAACACATCAATAAGAGATGTGCTACCACGCAAACTCAACTAGAGCAACATATCAAATAGAGCAAGGACAACAATAAGGCCGTTAGAATAATAGATTGCTTTTGTTTACAATGGCCCAACACAACAAGGAGCCTCCTGAACCAGATCACATAGACAAAGGATGAGATAACACAAATGACTTACAACCCCGTACAGGACCCAACCAGAGCAACAAGGGACAACATAGATCATCTACACATCTAGCTCCAATAGCTCCATACCCAACAAGAGCTAGTCAAAGAGAAATTACAATAAATAAGGGAGTCGGCCAATAACAATTTGAGATTCCTCCAACTAATTTTGAAAGAAGCAAAGAAAATAATTGACAACATCGCCATCCCAACCACTCTCCAGGAAGGAGAACACACATTAGCCCAAATACAAGCACAAATAGGCACACTCCTACAAGTACAGGCACGTTGGACTGCTACTTTCGGAAGAATGAAGATAGAATATCATCATATCCTTCCCAATTGAGCAACATGTCTTGAGGACAAGACATCATTTTAAAAGAGGGGATGATATAGTAGGTCAAGGAAAAAAACAAAACATACCACATAGTGTTGAAAGAAGACTAGGGTAGTGGGAAAAGACATTAGTCACTGATAGGAGTCATGTCCCTTCAAGGGAACACATCTATATATGCCATATGTAATAAATAGAGAGATAGAAATGTAATGATAAGAAAGGATAACATACTACCAAGCAAAGACTAGACCTACCCTTTTGTATCTACTATAATATAATATAAATGAGTTATAAGGAAAATATGTGTGCTATGGATGTATGAGCATTTCTTTTAATAGTATGATATTGTATGTCATGTATTCCTTATAGATTCCTACCACACATGCTTATTTCTCTTCCTTTATCCTCAAGGGTATAAACATACTACTCAAGGAGTACCGAGGTACAAATCTCTGGATTGTACTTTCCCCATTTCTCTTGTCAACATGCCTAGTTGTCAAGACCCATTTTTTGTTTGTTAAGAATTTTTTATTAGAGCTTTTAGCTTCTTCCTAAGTTACACTTAAGGGGTGTGTTGAGTAAAAATGTATTTTCTTGATTAATTATTTAATTATTAGGTCTCTTTTTACACTAGCATACTTAATCTTACTTAATTCATGTGATTTTTTGTTTGAAATCATTGGATTAAGACACATGCCATGATCTAACTTAATCTTCGCCTAGGGTTTCTTTATTCTTTATCAAGGATAATTTATCATTATTGTATTATTCACAATAAATTTTATTTTTCTTTGCATCAAAAGACTAACTATTACCACAATTCTATCACTTTTTCACTCTATTTGTGATGAGTGTTTGTTTGCAAGTGATATTTGGGAGTTGTAGGGCTGAGGATTCAACTCCAACACTTATGTTTGAGAAGGTTTGGGATGGTATGAGACGTCTTGGACATTCTTTGGCAATGAAGATACCTTTCTAGGTTATCTTTTGCTCACTATTGACCTCATCAATGTAATTGTTTTGCAAGGGAAAAATCAATGCTTATATGAATGAAAAGTTGAATATGATTACATATTTGAATTCCTCTAGAAAACATTTACATTTTCAAAAAGGAAGGCACCTTGTTTCAAATTATTATGCAAAAGCTATGGCTCCTAAAAGAATTAGGTCAAGGATGGTGGATGAAGCGAGAAATTCATCATGGGAAGTGGCAAATTCAAATTCATCACAACATGTTTTACTAGCAAAAGCAATAAATTCATTTTTGGACAATTGTGAGTGTCATTTAGTGTTTTATATTACATTTTGTTGGCTTACTCTTCTTTATTGATGGTCAATTCGGCTTCCAAATGACATGGGATTCTACAATTGTCATGTTAGAGTTGACTTAAGCATTGTTGGGAGTCATTTGAGTCTTGTAACTCAAGCTTTGGGAGCATTTTGTGAGTGGATTTTACTCATTTTTATGATATTTTATTACAAAAGCTGGAAATTTTTGGTAGTGTTGTAATTGGTCTTTAAATAATGTTTGCAAGTTGGAGATGAATCATAACAAGCCTATTTGAAGTACATAAGTGAGTGTAGCTCATATTTTTGGTGGAGCTTTTACCCACAAAGGGTTTTTCTATGTTATTTTGTATCTTCATTTACCTTGTATTGTCTACCATTTTTGGTCTGTATGTTACATATGTGCAATGTTTCTTGTAGAATTCAATCATTTAATTGTTCTTATATTCTAAGACTTCAAATTTTGTAAGTTGATGACTAAAAGAGAGGAATATGCTTCTTTGTTTACAATAACCTATTACAATGAAAATTATTTCACAAAAAAATGACTTTTATTTCCTTAAGAAAATTATTATGCGTAATCAAACATAAATTGTATTGTCGCATTGTGGTATCTAAAAGTTTTGACAACTCTTTAATAATTTCACATGGCATTGCTGAGATATAAAAATATGAAGTAATGGCAATGGTGGAGTTGCTAACTACAAGGATTAATTGTAAGTCCATCGCTAGTAAGAGGTGCTTTGTGACTTGTGCTTGCACAAAGCAATGACTCAACCTTTGATGCATAAATTGTAATAAATCTTCAAAGAACCATCTATTTGTGACTTCAAACCAAAATGATATGCAAGTTTTTCTAACATCCATAAACTATTTAAATGGAAATATAAGAAACCTTATGGCCTTCTAACTTGGTGTGAGGATAACAATAATGCACTTACTAAAGAGGTGATAATTATAGACATGATAGTATTTCACTATCATATTAATTTTGATATTTTATGCTTTTCAAGAAATATATCTTATAGATAGACAAGAACATATTTACATTTAAATGAGCATTATTATTACACGAAGAGTCTCTCCCTACATAGATAGAGAAATGAAGCACATGGACCCACACCCCAATGGGTAGTGAATTCACATCCTTGCAAAACTAGTGAAAGGTTACTTGTATAATCAAAGCCAAAACTTTTTCTTCATCACTAAAAGAAGTATCTTCAAAATTAACTTTGTATCATCTCTTGAGGAAATTGACTGTTGCCAACTGAATTGTATGTCAGTCTCTTGCAGTTTCGAATGATTATCCAAGAATGTTGTAGAAGAGATCACTGCCAAGAAAAGCATCCATAATACCCGTTACACAATCATGCTTAGATGGCTTAACCTTAATGTATTACTAGCCAACCCTAATACGTTGGGTTAGTGAACAATTTTTTGTTTTCCAAATAACTTATGTCATTTCCATCTTACTTCAGAGTCCTTTACTCACCACATTCTATTTAAGTGGATCTTGATCTAGGGGAAGAAACATGGGATATTATTCAAGTCTCTAAAAACTGACCACAAAATGAGGCAACAAATGTTCAGAAATTTTACCATTTTTAAATAATGATATTTTGGTGGGGTTCTACTGTAAAGAATGTATAAAACAATAAAGCCAACATACAATAGTGTTTTGTAGCAGTGAACTTCCTGCTCAAAATGAGCCATGATACGTCCTAAACATATTTTGCATCCCTACCAATCATGGCATGCCACCAATCACCTTAACTATTTTCCTAATTTTTGCTAGGTTATAGGGATATTATTTCTCACATGGTTTCTTATGGGTGTCTAATGAACACCTTATAATTGATAGAAAAAAAAAAAATGAAAGATATCACATGAGGGGCAGGGCAGCATTGAAAAATTCTTAGAAGTAATCACATGAATATACATATAGCAGTTAACTTTCAATTTTTTTATGCAGAAAAACTCCCTCCTTTTGATCTCCAATTCAACTGTACAGCTCTTTTAGTTCTTCCTCAAAGGCCCGCTTTATAACCTTTCGCTTCAATTTCAGTGTTGCACAAGGTTGGTATCAAGTGTCCATGGGTGTGCAAACAACTTTATTTTTGGAGGATTTCAAAGATTTTAAGATTTGCTTCTTGTGCAATCTGTTCATCAACACAAGATCAAGTATGTTAGAAAAGACTACAAATTACCATGCAATATGTTTCTATTAATGATATATAAATGAAACATAGAATATTTATGTGAACTGTGTAAATCCATTGAAGAAGCTTCATAAAAACAAGCAGCTAGATTATTTCAGATCATATATTTACATGGAACATACACACAAAAGAGGAAGGCTGAGTGGAAAGGGATCATGCACTTTGTGGTAAAATTATTATGGATTGCCTTTAAATTCAGACATAGCTATCTTTGTTGCTGGTATCTTTTGGAGTTAAAACAGGATTCTAAAGCAGAATATGAAGCATTCCAACAAAGTTCCTACTGCTTGAGTCTAGAATGATAGTTTGACTATGAAAATCTTTCCCAATGCCCAGAACTACATGGAAAATAATAAACCTTGGAATTTTGAAACCAAAGGAAATAGATACAACCTGTCCTCAAAAAAGACAGATAGAATGGAATCACATCCCAAAGATACGCAAACTTGCAGAACCAGGAAACAAAGTAGCATGTTCTTTTAGCCCAAAAAAGGAAACAACTGCAACAACAAAACACAATACCACAAAATCACATGATCAAAGAGTTTGATGAAAAACTAAGCAGCCAAAGCTATAAAGCCTGTGCTAGGAGGGAGGTCCTAGTCCTTTGGGTTATCCCACCCTCGTCAGGTAAGCCTTTTCCATCATCTATAGGCTCCCAACTAATGAGAGCATTGTCTTCTCCTTATTGAATCTAAGAATCTGACACTTCAGGCAACAACTGAATCTGAAAAACATTCCAAGAGCCAGGAAGAGAATTTGTCTTGTACTTTGAGAGGATCTCATCCACATTGTTGGAAGGATGCATGCAAGTGGTGAGCAGGTGATGACCAACTCTTTTTTTGTGCAATTGGTGGTGACTAACTAGAAGGTTGCCCAACTAACAGTAAAGAAGGTCATTTTTTACGGCTCTGCAAGTGGGACACAAAATAATTAGAGTAGCCATGTCATTGGCCCTATGGATCTAATTTGGGGAGGTGAAGAGGGAAAACCAAGGCCATATGATAAGGGGCATTCCCCCAATGATAAAAAATATTCTAGAGTTGTGCCACCTATGAGGCCACTTTTTTGGGTTTAACTTCAATTTGCATGAGAATATTAGACTACCAATTATTTGGTGTAAGTAGAAAAACTATAATCAATAGAAACAAAAGAAAACAAAGTAGCATTTATATCTTTCTAAATGATAAAAATAACCTCCAATCTGAAAGCATGCCATAGTTGGAAAAATTTTGTCAAAAATTTAGCAACATTTCCCAATAGAATATTGTACACTATGAAGGGCTCTAGTTTAAATAGGCTTGAAAAAATAATTAATCCCCGACCAAACTGACTGTGGATGGGCACATAATTAAACCAAATGTTTGATTCTTTCAAGTTTCCTACAAAATGGGCATTTGGGGTTAGACACACCTAAATTTGCTAAAAATTTCCCAATAGGAAGACCTAGGTAAAGTAAGCACTAGGAAAATTATGAAATCTTTGACCCCATAACTGCTTTCTAGATTGTGTGGAAGTGTTTATCCCAAAGAAAAGATGGAGATTAAAGAGACCATCTTGAATTCAACTTCTAAACCATAGATAAATGTGGAGATAGCCACCTATTTCCTTTGTTGTGGATTTGGTTATGTAAAGAGGTTCCAAAACACCACTTCCAATCCTTTCACCATGGTTTAGTAGATTGCATCGAGATTTTGTGCAAATACTATGGAGGAGTTGCTTTCATTATTGTTTGGAAAGACGCTTTATCCATAATGTTTAAGTTAAAATTGGTTTTAGCTTGTGGCCATGAAATCTAAGTAGAAGTGGCCATGAGGTATATGTCTTGGATATGCCTAATGCCTCTTCTAAAGAACTTTAGAGAGTGCATACAAGAAATCTCAATTATTAGCTTTCCTTGAAAAGAAATGGTGGGAGGCCACTATTTATGATAGAAATCAAAGTAGAAAACAAAGAAAAATGCAGTGAAAAGAGCTTATATTTTTCTTTCCATCATACCTCCAATTGAGCAAGAAGAGGATGAATTTCCACCCAAATCTTTGAGAAGTCTTCAATGGAGTATGATGATGGAATGAATTGGAGAGGGATTGGTTTATAGATGTTTAGGATGGAGGATGGATGGTTGAGATTTGATTTCAAGATCAATTGTGGAGGATTCATGAGAGATTAGGGTGGATGAGAGATCATCAAGTGGCACCATTTGATTGGTGCACTTAGGGAAGAAAATGATCAAGAAGATATGAAGGGCTAGGATTGGTTTGACTAAATCCAAGTGAGGAGAGTGAGTCCTCATACATGTTAAAGGATTCATAGGGAAGAGGGACCTATGACAAGTGTCCTCTCACATGTGTGATGACACATAGTAAAGTGGGATCTATGACGTGTCCTCACACACGTGTGTGAACACATAGGGAAGTGGGACTTATGACACGTGTCCTCTCACACATGTGAGGACACACAAGGAAGTCGAATGGAGACATGTGACTCCTCTCACATGGGGATAAGAAAGGTTCATATGCCCCCTCAATAGGACAAGTAAGTTTGAAGAGAATGGGTGTGCTCTTGAAATGGATGATGGGATTTGAGGCTAGATGATAGGAGGAGATAAAAGGATAGAAAGTTTAGGAGAAGGATGGATAGACTAGGATGAGTTGATAGTGAAATTAGGATGATGGAGAGATGGATGGATTGGGGTATGGTTGTCATGTTGCAACAACTTGAGAAAACTTTATTTGATATTGCACTTGATGTTATGGACCTTACTATGGTAGAGGTCCTATGATGTGCATTTTTGTTGCACCAAGGTATAAGAACTAGGGTGACAATGTGCCAAGTGTGTAGACAACTAACCCAAAAGAAAAGGTCGCATGCAAGCATATGCCTTATGACACCATGATTTGGAAGCCCATGATGCCATTGTGGAAATACTCTAGAAGGGCCATGATAAATGAAAATAATGATAATACATGCAAGAAAACAAGCAACTATTCACAAGAAAGATAAGGATTTTACCCTCAATCAAGTTGAAAACTAATTGACTGATTGGTTGATTGATGATGATAATATTGTTAATGATAACAACAATGTGATGATTATGAACGATCTTTCATGTTGATAACATTATTAAAAACAAGAACAATGCAAGGATTGGGAATGATGTATCCTATGATGATAATGTGAGTATAAGTGGATCAAGGTTTGTAGTGAGGCTGGGAACTAAACCAAGGGATTCTTTGGATGTTGTGTGAGGTATATTAGCAAAATTGCATGGATTAGGATTTATTGGAGTTGGATGGAATTATTTGAGAATATTTAGATAGTGGGGGATTTAGGACAAGTGGGATTAGAGTTAGGTTGAGGGTCGTTTAGGATAGGTGGATGGATTGGAGCATGTTTAGGGTAGGTGTTTTCTTGTAACTAATGACAAGGGAGAAACAATATAATGGGCAAGGATGAAATGATGGTGGATTGTATAGATGGGGGGCGAGAAGAGGATTGGATGGGGAATAGGAAATGGGAGGATTATTAAATGGAGGTTAGGAAATGGGAGGATTATCAGATGGGGGATAGGGGATGGGAAGATTATTAGATGGAGGATAGGAGATGGAAGGATTATTGGATGGAGGATAGGAGGATTAGTGGATGGAGAATAAGAGATGGAAAGAAATAGGATGGAGGTGTTGTAAACTTTTTCATTGATGTCAAAGGAATATTAATGAGATTCTTATCATTAATGTTGAAGGAATTCATTGTTTGAATTGTCATTGATGTGAAAATGAATAAATGAGATTGTAGGTTTATGATCACCAATGCAAAAAAGGATGAGCCTTTGTCTTCCTTGAAACAATTAAACCTTTACAGATGACATGAATGACCACTCCATTCAAAAGACGAAAACATTCTAAGTTGTTATTTCAGGTGAATACCAATGTAGTAGAAGCCTCCATCAAAAGTTAGAGGCAGGAGGTGAAGATTTAATAAGAGGAATGAAAGTGATTTCCTTATCAATCCAGAAATTCCCCAGTTTAGATATGTGTGCTAAGGCTCCACAACATGCTATGAAGGAAGGAAAGCCTTTGGAAAAAAATACTCCATATGGATCCATAAGGAGATGTAATTTCATGTAAATAACTAAGATGCTAAAGAACAAGAAATGAAATAGATAATGTGCCGCTAGATAACCTGATAAATCCATATCATCCAAGCAAAGCCAGAAATTTGATAAACAACAAGCAAAGGATCCTTTAGAGCATGTTATCAATGCATTCCTTTTGGGAGATTGGGTAGCAATAATAATAATTGAGATAAAGGGAATGAACTACACTCAAGACTATCACTTTGCAAGGAAAATATTACAAATAGTATTAGAAACATTCAAAAGGTGAATGTTGCTCCTAAATAGGAACCCAAAGAAATGTAAGGAGTGGGAAAGTCTACCACTGCATGTTCAAAACATGATCAAGTTACTTTGAAATAAATAAAGGCGAAAATTAGAAATAAACATATTAAATATTTTATGTTTATGGCTGACCCTTAAAGGTATCACCATTCTTGAATAAGTGCTCACTAGGAGGAGTATTAAATAAAATCAAAGTTTAACTGAGTTTTAAAAGAAGAGAGACAAAAAAAATAAGAATAAGACAAAATAAGAAAAAGACAAAAATCATATAAGACAAAACAAACCAAGCATAAAAGATGCAATGAAACTCATAATGGGAAACACTTAATAATAAGGAATCAATGATTTATTTGTGAGAAGGTTGTAATTGTATAGGACAAAAGAATATAAACAACAGGGATGATTAGTATAAAGACAAAAACAAATAAGATAAAAATAGAAAAAGATGAAAGTGCATTAAATATTATTAAGGAAATGAGCAATGATAAGTTTAAGGTAACACTTCAAACAATGATTAAAGTTTTTGTGACTAACTTACTCATCCCACTAGAAGACAAAATTTGTCTTATTCATAATTTGTCTTATTCACTTTTAAAATGGTGTGATTCATAAAAGAAGTT
>VDFB02042940.1:0-46785 GCA_007258455.2 Sequoia sempervirens
TGAAAGAAAGTAGACTAAAACTAAGTTGCCTATCTTTTTGGATCAGCTTAGAGCACAAGGTTTTTTAAACACAAACGCCGCAGCTGAGATTTTCTGATAAGAAGTTCAACTACGACTAACTTAGACTAAAGACGTTCCTAACCTCTCAAGTAATAGCAGAGCAAGAGAAGTTAGAAATTAACAAGGCGGATTTTCTGACAAAAATACTTTAACAATCTCTCTCTCAACAAACACCTACACACTTCACTGTAAGGTGAAATAAAGATCATGAAAACATAACATAGATAACGGAAATCTGAGATTTTAGACCAAGGCAAAAGAGGCTCATGATTTTATTACTCAAATCTCTAAAACAAAACTCCCTTCTAACATGCCTTGAATAAGAAATTGCAGCTAAGGAGGCTTGCAAACTTATTCTTAACACAATAGAAAACAACGATCTCACTAACTCCTTGTTGGCTAAAGAGGCTCAACAATTTGCTTATCACAATACAAATGAACAATACTTGAGCAACAAATAGAAGGCACAATAGGCTCAGCGTTTTGTTCTCATAAGCACGGTTTAAACTAAGTGAACTGAAACTGAATAACAATTTGCTGCAATTCAGGCTCGCAATTTGCTATGACAATAACAATTAAAAGAAACTAAATGAGCAAAGGCTCTTATTTATAGAGAAGCAGAGGAGTAGGGAACCCTAAAATCTCCTTGCTTTCACAATCTAGGGCTTGCTCAGCAAGCAAACTTTATTACTAAATCTAGAAACAAGATAACAACTAAAACCCTAAAAAGCAAAAAAAGCGGGAAACGCCAACTATTACATCTTATCTTCTTTCTATCCTCAAAGAATGGATAAGGATGATTCCAAGAATAGAAAGAAAGCGGGAAAGAAAGCTTCTAGAAGAAAGCTGCTTTAAAGCTCGATCACATCCGCTAGGAAGTATGAGATTGTGTCCCGGTTCGGTGCATCTATACCATCAACAGCAAAACACCGCTTTTCAAGAATATCTTCGGCATCTTCAATAGATCTTAGGAAATCTTCAATCTCATTGGCCGCTTTATTGAACTTTGCTGACATCACTGAAATATGACCTATCCTTCCGCCAACTGGGCTGCAACTATGAACAATGTTCTGGAACTGATTTTGCACCTCCTCAAGCCCGACATAAGAACCATCTTCAAGACTGTACTGAGAGGGGATCTCTATGACAAATTCACTGATGAAAAGGAGAGCTTCAACCACCCTTTGCCTGTAGGTGATGAATTCTTCAGATATCCTCTCATAGGTTTTAACTTTGAAAACATGGCGTTCTCTCCATGCAAGGATCTGTCTTTTGTGCTCCTTTGAAACTGCTGAACCGTAGGCTGTGTCTAAATCAGCAATGATAATCTCATGCCTAGGTTTTACTTCAGCCCATGTTTGTTCAAATCCTTGGATGCTTTGACGAAGTTTATGAGCATTCTCTCTCAACTGGAACCTCCGAGCCAAGATCTCCTTTCCTCTGACAATGAAGCTCTCGATCCACTCCTGAGTCTCTTTCCCACATATGACCAGCTGTCTTAACTGATGGTGATCAGCTGGTGTCTCTAAGACCTGGGGCAGCAACTGAGTTGTTTGGGAAGAACCATGAGCAAGGTTAGAAATAAAAAGCTTAAGCTGCTGATTTTCGGCCTTGAGGGCTGCCTTGTCTTCTCCATCTTTAAGCACTCTTTCATGTAGGTTTTCGGATACAACTTTGAAGAGACTCGAATCTGCATGTCTGGTATTTCTACCAAGATTAGCCTTGACCATTACAAAATCATCCATGTTCACCTCATCTCTATTCTTATCTTCTGGAGGCACAGCAGTCTCTACAACAATCTAGTTATCAGGATTCCTATCAAAGTGAACTTGCTTCTTTGCCTTCTTCTTAGGAGGTTCCTGATAAATATTATCGAGATCATCAACACTCACTTGATATGAAGGCCTTCTCCTAACCCTTTCTAAGGAGTTCTCAAGCCAAGACACCGTAGTATCTTTACTAACTTCCTCAGGAGGTACTGCTGTGATCTCTTCATCATCTTCGATATCAAGATCAATATGAATTGGTGACGAACCCGTCAAAGGTACAGGAACATGTGTTGACGGTGGCTCCTCTGCTTCATTCTGAGGTATGGGCTCGTCAAGAGGAACTTCTGAATCAACCGTAGGCTGTTCCTGTATGACTATGCCTGAGAAATCCAACCTTCTCTTTACATTTTTATTTGATCTACATCCTTTGGCGCCATCTTGAGACTGACTTTTACCCTTTCCTTTTGACTGTGCTGTAGAAGAAGAGGGAATTATCCTTGGCGGCTCTGCTACTGGAATAGAGTTCTTCCTTTTAAGCACTAAGAAAACCTTACTATACTCCACGACTTGTCTTGTTCTGTCTTCAACTGAAAGAGATTCCTTGTTTGCCCAATTAACTTGAGGAAGAGGCTGATCCTTGATTCTTTTCTGAGTGTACATTGGTAGAAGAACATCTTCATCATCATCAGAGAGCCCTTCTATATCTTCATTTAAGCAATCTTTCATCTGATGGAGAGTTAACCTGCTGTAGTTACGCCTTCGCACTTCAAACTCATCTGCACAGTTAGCCCCAAAATCTTCAAGTGCGGGTATGTGATTGTAGTTCTTCTCCAACCGGCCAGCGTAGACACCATGAGGATCAAATGACCGCCTCTCACTGTAGGGTTTGAGACCGAATTTATCTAATTCTTCTCCAATTGTCCTGGCATCTGCAGCAGTCCTGCATGTATAAATACCAAACCCTAATGGAAAGTGAAGAGAGGGTTTCTTTCTATTTCTCAAGACTGTGTGGACACCGTGAGCTTGCCTCAAGAATTCCATGAAGATGACCTCGTCTGACGGATACCTTGGCAACATTAGCGGGGCACCTGAATAACCATAAACCCTGAGATAGGTAAAGGTAGGAAACTGTATAAACCAATCTGCCCATTCCGCCATTGCTGCCCTAGCAACTGAAGAGATGCGGACGTGCAATTCCTTGTCTAAGTCACGCACCGTGTACATCAAGAATGCCTCGTTCACCCTTTTGTAGTGGTGCAACGACTTTGTGAACTCCAGCTGAGGATAATAATTATATATGTGTTGAACGCTCAATGACCCCTCGGTGTTCAATCCTCTGAATTGACCTTGATAGGCCACCAAATAGACTAGATATGACACCATGTGGAATACATGAAACTGAAAATATTCTGTTATTTGTTGATGTAGGCAGTCACTAATCAAAGTAGGCCAGTCATAAAACTCGGTCTTCTTCATAATGTGAGGTATGGCATAAAACATCCAAGGTTGGAACTTGGTGGCATCCTCGGAACCAGTGACCCTGTTGAGCAAAGTGATGATGACGGCAACCTCGTCCTTGAACTCCCCTCGCTGGGCATTCTTGGGCAATGTCTTATGTTTTCTTTTTCATCCATCTCACGGGCAATCTTCTTCTTTGTATTTGTCCATATGCATATTCCACATCTTTTCACATTTCATCCCTCGAAGAGTTACACTTTTAGGCCATGGGAATGGAAAAACACTGGCTTATATGGGCTTTAAAAGCGCAAATCAACACACGCCATCGCGTTTGGATCTCCTAGTAGCCCGGGTTGTAATGCCAATGCAGCGATTCTGAGGCGCTCAAGGCTCTGAGGCCGATATAGGAATGGCGGCTGCTGCGGTCGAGAATGACCGGTTCACGATTGAGCATTGCACACGCTGCTCTCCAGGCGTTAGATTACAGAACACCGGCGACATGATGCAAGAATGCGATAAATTTGTTTTGATGTGGTGGCAGAAAAGTGCTGGTCGGACCGAAAACATTAGGAGTGTACTTCATTTCGGCTTCGAAGAATGGTAAGCTTCGCCACATTTCCAGACAAGTCTTGAACAATTTCTATTTTTAGGAATGCTGATTTTTGTGCTTCATGAGGGCGAATTTTTGAGAATTTTTACGAGATATATGGGTTTTGTTGAGAATGGCAGTACAAGACCAACCCGGTCGTCCGTTTTTGAAAATCTTGAATTTTAGCCAGAAAAAGCAGCGAGCCTGCATTTCTTCAATTTTCGAAAAAAGCTGGCATCTGGGTTTTGTTCAGAATATCATTAGAAATGGACCCAGTTGATTGGATTTGCAAAACTCTGACGTTTGATCGAAAAAGCAGCCAACCCTAGGTTTTTGGAAAAAAACTGCGATATGGGTTTTCTTCAGAAGACTGATTGGAAAGGACCCAGATGGTTGAATTTTGAATGCACTGAGGTTTTCACTGACATGCAAGATAAAAGCACTTGCTGCAACTTGATGAAGTTCTTGAAAAATTCTTCAGAAGGTGGAGGCAAAAAGACCCAAATAACTGAAAAATTGAAAGCCTTAGCCTTCTGCTTGAAAAATTTGATCTTCTGGAACAAAAAGCTTGAAAGAACAATGGTTTATGCTTGCTGGTCTGAAAAATCTGATATAAAACCAGCAACTATGAATTCTTTAATCACAAAAATTCTTCAAACGTGCTGCTCCAACTTTCTCCTCTGGATGCTACCTGCAAAAATAATGAAAAATACATTGAAAAGAAGTGTTAAATAGACCTAGGGTTCGATTTTAGGTTTTGCTTTTTTTTCTGCTTTTATTCTCAAAACCCTAAATCTTATCTTCTCAAGTTTGGACGCCATCTTTCTCTTCTCACAATTTTGAAATTTTGAAAATCTTCAAAAATCTTCTAAGGCATGAAGATTTGGGCGCCTTTCTCCAAGAGGGGTGCTCAACTTCACCAGTGTTAGTCAAAATTCCAACTTTTTCAACTTTTCTCAATTTCAACATGCCACTTCGCCACTGATTTCTCGTTGACTGACTGACTCGACAGGCGAGCTGAGTGATTCACGGCGGAGCCGGACTGATCCCGAAAGAGACGTTCTGGAGGCACCTCTGGCTAAAAACTTGATTTCGACCTCCGAATTCACGGGAGGCTTTTCCTTCTAGGGGCGCCCAGTTTCTTCAGTGTTAGCCATTTTTCTGATTTCCAAGTTCTTCCTTCTCCCTTTGATCTTCTGGTGAATCTTCGATTCCGGGAGCTACATTGATCGGACTGACTGTCTGAGTGTTTCGTTGGATAGCCAGACTGATTTTGGCGAGGCCTTCTTGGACGTTACTTCTGCAAATTCCATCATTTGGAGGCTTTAAAATTTGGGCGCCCTTCTTCAACTGGGGCACCCACTTCCATTAGACTTAGAAAATTTTCCAATTTATTCAGGTCTCTCACTTCTTCAGATGACCTTGTTGGATCTTAAGCTCCGGGCGTCGGATTGACTGATGGCTGTGCTCATTGCGAAGCTGACGGAGAATGAAGGGGGGTGCTCTGGAGACACTTTTGTCAAAAAGTGGATTTTTACCCTTCAAAAGGTTGGGCGCCTATCTTGACTGGGGGCGCCCAGTTTACCAACACTTAGTTTATTTTTCACCTTTTTCACTTTTGCTTTGAATTTCTCTTTTTACCTCTCGTCGGACCTTCTGTTCAGCCTTTTGAATCTGATGGCTGCGAGCTCCGTTTGTCGTGCTGAATAGCTCACTGCAAAGCCAGTTGAATTCTGAAGACATCCGTTATAGCTTCGACTGCAAATTCCTCTGTCTGCATCCTTGAAAAGTTGGGCGCCTTTCTCTTCTTAGGGCGCCCAGTTTCTCCAGACTTAGAAAAATTCATAATTTATTCAACTTCAAGTTTCAGATTTTCACTTCATACCTTCTACTTTGACTTGAATTTGCCGGAAACTGGATCATCGGATGCTCTGCCGGGGATATTCATCGCGAAGCTGATTGAAAACTGAGCAACTTCCATTGGAGACCGTAACCCTAATTTCTTCATCTGATGCCCTAAAAAGGTGGGCGCCTTTCTTCAACTGGGGCGCCCAAACTTAGCAGACTTAGAAAATTTTCATGACTTTTCACTTTTCTTCCTCGATCCTCGTGCATGTCCATCATTTCACTTTTCTGGTGGAAGTTTTTGAATGCTAAAATTAGCGATCGGATGACCTCCATTGATGACCACCGGAGCTCGGATATGCTTAAAAAGGCTGAATAGACCCGATAGGGAGCAAAGCCCGATTATTTTAAGATTATTTGCCGCATTTTGTCTGATTTACATTTTGAGCCAACCAAAATGGGTTAGGACTGGCGGACCAACTTTCTATTTTTAGAAATTTTCTATTTTAGAAATTTTGCGATGTATCGTTGAAAGAAACCCGGAAAAACGAGCGTTACTATTTGAAATTTCAAAATAGCGGTTTTTCTAAAAATTTAGGGATGAAAAGCCGAGGATCTGGGTTTTGTAGGTTAAGTACGCTCTTGGCAGACCGGATCGTCGAAATTGAAAATTTTGTGTTTTAACCCTCCATGCAAGACATGCACACCCAAATTTTGACCTTTTTGACTGTTTTGACAAGACTTTTACTCATTTCTTCAAAATGTCTAAGTGTAACAAAATTTTAATTTTGGGGTACAACAATTTATTTATTTTTATAGTATATATAAATTATATTGTAGTTAAATAGTTATTTTATTTATTATATAAATTTTACTTTTTATTAAAAAATTATTATATTATTTTATTTTATTTATTTTATAAATTACTATATAAATTATTTTATTTATTTTTATTTGTTTTATTTTTATTTATTTTTAGTATATAAGTTATTTTGTAGTTAAATAGTTATTTTATTTATTATATAAATTTTATTTTTATTAAAAATTTATTATATTATTTCATAACATTATTATAATTTGAAAATAATTAATTAATTGGCATATGCGCAGTAGTTTGATTTCTTGAGTCGGTGGTATGAAATCTGATTTACAATAATGTGGTTGCAGTACAATTTAATATAAGTGATTGTGATTGTTTAATTAGATGTTCAAGGTACTAATGATACATTGTTGTTATGACTGCCTATATCAATAAATATTGGATTGATATTTGTTTGTCATATGTCTTGAATGTTTTAGCCGTGATAGAGGAGACTGAGATATAAGAGGGGTTACAGTGATGGGGCACTCTCCTAGGTACACCACCTTGAGATGGGGGACCAAGTAGTCCCAAGGAGGCCAAGGGGGTACAAAAGGTCCTATGCTTTGGGCTTAGGAGAGATGGACTTCTGGGGCACCCTTTGTAACCTCACCCCTCCATCATGGTGAATCAACACAAGAAGTCCAATCATAGAGAGAGGGAAATGGTTGGCAAGATGAGGGATTAACGGAATGGGGACACCTCCCTAGGTAGACCACCTCATATGGATGGCATGGGCCACATGAGACCAAGTGGGATGGTATATCCGCTCTTCAATTAATTGAAGAGCAATCTGCAATTTAGATATATCAATCAGATTTAATATAAGTGGTTGCAGGCATACAGACATTTGATATAGTAAATAGAATCTAGTATGAATTATAATGATAGTGCGCAACAATTATTTTATGAATATGTTCTGATTTCTCCTACGTTACCAAGTTCTTCAAAAAAGGACCTCATGCCCACTCCTGGAGCATTTCGGTACAGGAACGGCCTGGCGAGCACCCAGGCAGCCCCGGGTTCTCTATGGGTCCTTCTTGGGCCCTCCCAGGCACTCCCAAGGCGCTCCCACGGTGCTGCCAGGCAAAAAATGTTAATTTGAATCATCCTTTTTTGTTGCAGTAGTTTGTGATCTGTTTTAGCTTGGGTTTCAAATTAATTTCAAAGGTATTATTTCATTATCAGCTTCTTAAATGTTGCTTGTCAATTTAGTGGATTTATAAAATATTTATTTCAGTATAAACATTGACATTAATCCAATATTGTAATAACTAGATGGTTTATCATCAGATCCCTATTATCATTTTAAGTTTGTAATTGTAATGATCTTCATTTGAATCATGACTTTAGACATATATGATATATGACATAATATTGAAATTTTGAACTATCAATTGGCATTTATATTTATCACTACCATTGATCAATGATTCAATGATGAATTGATGACTGATGATTGATGAAGTATATCATACTATCAAATGTATTTACAATTTTGTATATTTTTAATTTTTTGCACATACATATATATATATATATATATATATATACAATCGTACCCAAACGTACCGTATTTCAGGAAAAAAAACGGCATACCGGTGTACCCGTATCCCGTACCCGTGCCCAATCCCGTACCAGAACCAACAACTTAGGATTTCTCTCACATGGATATATCATGGTACTGCTGTAATATATTATATTCCTTTAGAATGAATAGATTATACATATATATTTGTATGTCTTTATCCTATGATCAATCAAATGTAAGGTTGTAGGAAGCAGTAAGGGAGATGCAGTTTACGAGCTCTCCCATGCTAAGTAGCCCACCCCAAGGGTGGAATTGTCTTGGTCTGGACATTCTTACCGCTTGGGGCTAGGAGATGAGTTGTCTTAGTTCGGACGCTGCACACTCTTGGGCTTAAATGGGTTGAGTAGTTTACAGGTGCCCTTTCAAGGCTATCCTATCAAACCAAACTATGACTGGTTGTTAGGATGGATTCAAGGAGTCTCAATCATAAGAAGGATGGATAAGGCAACATGGATAGGGAATGAAGATACAAGTTACTCACTAAGTAGCCCACCCCAAGGGTCGAATTGTCTTGGTTTGGATGTTCCTGCCGCTTGGGGCCAAGAGGTGAGTTGTCTTAGTTTGGACACTATGTGCTCTTGGGCTTAGCTCGAATAGCTTCGGGCAGACTTATCATGTTTCCCATCCAATTCCTATTATGATTAAACTCCCATTATGCATTATGGATATAGTGTAGTTTAATAGTTATGTATTTACATGTTTCAGATATTTATATATGTTTGATCATATGAATTATATTCTAATATTATCTAACATGATTGCAGGATCTAAATTGAGATTTACCTTAAAGCATTTAATTGGTAAGTTATAACCCTAACTACATTGAAACTTGTGATTCTAGGGCAAGATTTAGGGCAATCCCAAAAGGGGACATTACAAGTTTGCTCTAGCAAATACCTATTCATGCCGACAGATTTTGCATTCTCTTGTTGTACAAGTGGAAAACACAGAGTTCACCCAACAAACCCCTGTTCACCTTGGCAGAAAGGGTTGCCTTGGTGGATGAAAAATTTGCCCCAACAAATGCATGTTCACCTTGGTGAACACCTGTTTTCCCTCACAAATACAAAGTTTGCCTTGATGAATGCCTAGTTGCCTCTTTGGTGTAAGTGGCAACTCCATTACATACAACAATCTATATCTTTTGACATTCTAGAACTGAAAATTTTCAGCTACTTCTTCCTTCTTAATGGCTGTCTCAACTTCTAGTTGGCTTGGGGTTCTATATATATCATACTAGAGTCAAATTAAGAATTGTTGGGAGTCATTTGTGTCTTGTAATTAAAGTTTTGGGAACATTTGTGAGTGATTTGTGTTCATTTTCATTACTATTTTTCAGCAAAGAGCTGAAAAACTGTAATAGTGTGTTGTAATTTGTTTGGAAAGAGTGTCTGCAAGTTCCTAACCAAGTCTACAGACTGAAGATCAATTGTACCAGCCAATGTGGAGTGCTAAGTCAGTGTAACTTACATTTTGGTGTTTTGTTCAAGTGATACTGGAAAATAGTAATAGTAGAAATAATAAATGGTAACCAACCTTCAAAGGGCTTCAAATTGAATTTCAATGGAGTGTCAAAAGGCAATCTGGGTGTTGCAGGGGCTGGCTATGTAATTATAAAATTTGAAGATGAAATGGTGTTAGAAGGGGCAAAACATATGGAAATAAAATTCAACAATGCAGCAGAATGGGAGGCCCTCCTAGCGGGCTTACAAGCAACAAATGTAGCAGGATATAGGAACTTAAAGATTGAAGGAGATTCAAAAATTGCCATACAAGTGGTAAGGAAAAATATTGCCCTGATTGGAGGCTAAGGGCTATTTTAGCGGAAATATTATGTTGGCTGGAGAAATTTGCTAAAGTGCCACATCCCATTGCTATCGAGAACAAAATATAGTTGCAAATTATCTTGAAAATTAGGGAGTCCTTCAAGGAGATTTTCCCACCATTGAACGATGTGAACGAATGGGATAGCTTAAGCAATATTATCATCCTTGATCGTCCCTTGTGAATGGCAAGCTACTTCATATCTCGGGAAGAATCATAATGTGGAGATAGGAGGGTTTTTCCACGTGTTATTTGGCATGTTGATGTGATATCCCACTCATTTATTGAGCATTCATTAATATTTGCATAATGATTCCTACGAATGGGACATGGTATGGTTGTTATTAGGCAAGCGGTGACAATGTTTTATATTGTCATATGGGTGTTTGTTTACATTTTGTTGGCGTTTCAATTTGCACCTTTGGAGTGCGTATTGGAAACAAATAGCTATGCACAGATAAACTGCTCTTCAAATTAGGAGGGGAAGCTCCCTCTTTTGCTGATTTTGCGTAAAAAAGAAATGTAAACTAAATTCCTGTCTTTTTAACTCAGCTGAGAGCACAAGGTTTATAAAACTCTTTAGCATTGCAGCTGAGGTTTTCTCTAGTTTCGTAATCTCAACTACAACTAAGCCTACTTTATAACACTTCTATCTCCTCAGGTAAATTCAAAGCGAGAGGATTTAGAAGTAACGGGGAGTGATTTGGGTACTTAGACAAACTGGTTCTCAGAACGCATCCAAAGGCTCATTGCTCTTTCAGATGTACGCTGAAAATGGAGTTCATGAAAGTAGAACATCAAACGATAATCTAGATCTCAGGATTCCCTCGAAGGCTCTTTTGCTCTTTTTCGAGGTGTAGGCTGAAATAAAGATTATAAGGACAAGACAACAAACGATAAACTAAATCTCCAAATTCCCTCGAAGGATCATTGCTCTTTCGAGGTGTAGATCGAAACAAAGCTTATAAGAAACAACATATATTGAACGATCTTGAAACTTTGGATCAAACACTCATTGCTCTTTTGATTTATTTTCTCAAACTCAATCAATGATTACACTTTTGGGACAACAAATGGTATGAAAAAGGACAATCATACAAGATACGATCAACCAAATAACACTTGACAAAGATTGAACACAAGTACATGAACAACAAGAAAGCAAGTAAACTAGCTTAGCCTCTCGCTATCACAAGTATGGTTCAAGAACATATACTAAGTAAGAAAGTCAAAGGCTCCCAAGCTCAGCATTTGGTTACAATGAAGTAAAGTCAAAATACAATGAGCAAGGTTGCTCTTATTTATTGACACTCAAAGGAGTAGGGAACCCTAAAATCTCCTTGAGTTAACATTCAGTTCTTGCCAATCAACAAGATTTATTCCTATGTCTAAACAAATGTAACTAACAGTTAACTAGAAAGACTACTTCAGATAACTGATTCTAAAACTAAATATAACTCCACTGTACAAAGGTGTCTCCAAAAATAGACATGCATAAAAGGTAGGACAGTGAGTTAACTGTTGTCTTAAATGCTATCTTTGGAGAAGGTGGGACATCCTAACTGGTAGTTCACTGGTTGCCATCTCGACCAATCATCTCCTCTAGGAAGTTGTTAACTGCCTCATCATCTGGAGCACTGATACTCATATGAATGATGTGGTATTGTCACAACATATCTTTGCCCCTCGTGATTTGATTCTATAACTCCCTCTTCCTTTCAACTACGGCATCAAACTTTGCTAACATGGTTGCAACTTGAGTTAACCTGTAGTCAACAAGGTCGCCACTGAAGCTACTACGGATGACATTCTGAAACTCTAACTGCACATCGCCAAGCTTGACGTATTCACCATCCTCATGTTGATACTAGCAAGGGACTTGTGATATGAAAGTTCTTACGAAATGGATAGCACTTGCCACCTTTTGTCTACTCTCCATCAACTCTGTAGAGATTACCTCATAGGTTTTTACCTTGAAGATTTGTTGTTCTCTCCAAGTAAGAAGTTTTTGTTTATGCTCTTCTGCAGTGACTGAATTGTAGGCCATCATCAAATGAGCGATCATGATTTCATCTCAAGGCTTCTCTCCTGCTATACTCAACTTTGATTCTTGGATTTCTACACGAAGGTTGTGGGCATTGTACCTCAAATGGTACAATTTTGCAAGTATAAACCAGCCCCTGGTAACAAACTCTTCCACCCAGTCTCTTAAGTGCTTTTCGTATATAACCAGCTGGCTTAGTTGATTTTGCTCTACAGGTAGCTCCAACATTTACGGAAGCAAGGTGGTGACGTTTGAGGTACTGTGAACGAGGTTTGAAATGTATTGTCGTAGTTGGAGGTTTTCAGCCTTGAGGGCTGCTTTATCTTCACCATCCTTTACCACTCTTTCCTTTATGTTCACTGCTGCAACCTCAAAGAGATCTACATCAATCTAGCGTGTGCTTTTACCAAGATTGACTTTCAACAAAGTGAAGTTATCAACCTCTACTTCATCCGCATTTTTGTCCTCTGGTGGTGCAGCGGTCTCAATGACAATCTCATTGTCAACGTTCTTTTCCACATGAACTTGCTTTTTGAGCTTCTTCTCTGATGTATCTTGGTAGACATCGTCGAATTTTGCAAAGTTCAATTGGTAGGACGGCTTTCTCCTCTTCCTACCCAGAAGATTCTTAAGCCAAGAAGAGTCTTGACTAATCTCCTTGGAAGGATTGGTGCTAGTCCCATGAACTCCTGACGAGTGAGATTGTTTTGAGATGTCACGTGGTGGCAAATCTAGGTCCAAGTTAATATGAATTAGAGACTGTTGCAGTGGTGACTGAATAGGAGGCTCTACTTCCACTTCTAGCACTATCTCAGCTGTGTTTGTGGCTATGTCCACATGCTGCTCTTGCTGATTTACATCAGCAACTTCCATCTACCCTTACGAATGAATGGGCACCCTGTGATTCTTCAAACCCTCTGGAGGATTGCACATTGTTTTCTGTCTAGGTTTTGATCTACACTACACATGGAAGGTAGTGTGGTAGTAACCAGTGGCAGCTCTATGATTGGTGTGACTTCCCCATCATCATCTGATAATCCTTCCATATCCTCTGACATGAACTCAGCGATCTACGGAAGGGTGAACCTGTTGTAGTTGCACCTGTGCACTTCGAACTCGTCTTCACAGCTAAACCAATAGTCCTCCATGGAAGGTTGAAGTGAAGAATGGTTGCCAAGGCAAGCTGAAAAGTGACCCCAAGGATCATATGAGCGCCTTTCAATGAGAAACTTAAGATTAAGTTTCGTCATCTCAAGGCTAATTGCCTTGGCATCAGCTGCTAATTTGTGCCTATATATACCCATTGTAAAAGGAAAGTTGGCAACTATCTTGCATTTATTGTGCAAAAAGATATGGACTTCATGCAACTGTCATAGAAACTCCATGAAAACCACCTTATCCGACAAATAACGGGGTAACATGGTTGGATGACCCAAGTAATCGTATACATGAATGTAGGTAAAAGCGGGGAATTGGATGAACCAATCGGCCCAATCTACCATTGCCAATTTGGCTCCTAGTGAGATGCGTACATGTGACTCGTGATCAAGGTCCCTCACTGTGTGCATCAAGAACTGGTCATTCACTCGCTTGAACTGTCTTTCTAATTGTGAGAATTCAAGCTATGAGAAATATTCGTGAACCTTCTGCACACCTAGAGTTCCAACTGTATTCAACCCTCTAAACTGGCCTTGGAAGGCTATCAGATATACGAGGTATGAGCACATGTGGAATTTGCGAGCCTTGAAGAAACCGGTCATTTGGTTGTGGAGAGTGTCGCTGATCAAGGCAGGCTAATCATAGTGTTCTTTCCTGTTGACAAGTTGAAACATGATGTAATACATCCATGGCTGAAACTTGTTTGCCTCTACATGACCAGTGACACGGTTGAGTAGAGTGATCATCATTGTGTACTCGTCTCTAAATTCTCCATGACCCACGTTCTTTGGCAAGTTGTTTCTTTTCTCTTAAGGCAACCTTTCTGCCTTTCTCTTTTGACATTTGTCCTTTGACGTGTTGAATGCCCTTTCACACTCCTCCATTGATATGACCAAATTGTTTGCACAATGTGGAATAGCAAAGCATCTCTCGATATCCTTTGGCTTGAGAATACATACTCTCCCATCTACTGATTATATCTCTCGTGCAGTAGGGTTGTAATGCTTTACACAAGCGATTACAAATTCGATGCTCTGCGCTGAGATGGGAAATGATGTTGCCTCAAGCAACCCAAATTGCTCAATATTTTGCATTGTGATGCCATCTACGCCTTCCAACTTGTCCAAAGCAAAACCGATTTGGTCTTGAATTCAACTTGTGAGAATTGTATTCTGAAAAATATGGAAGATTGATTAGGCACACGACACTATTTGAACAGCTTTTTTCTGCGAAGGCTAAAAATAGCTTCGCCTAGAGGTAATTTTTACAAAAAATTTGAGACGTGGGTTTTGTTAGGAATATCTTTTTGAATGGACCCAAAACCTCAGATTTTCAAAAAAGTGACTTTTCCTTGGACATGCAACAACCCCTCAGAAGTATAAGCTGCAGAAGCTATGTAGAAGCTGCAGAAGCTATTTTTCCTGAAAAATTGTGGCACATGAGTTTGTCAGTTTCTGAAAAAAGGTGACTTTTTGCAGAAACCCTAAAAACTAGAAGCAACAAGGCAACTTTTCTGAAGAAATCTGGCACATTGGTTTTGTGGCCAATCTCGTGCTGGGTGAACCCAAAAAGTCAGATCTGCGAGAAAATGGAGTTTGCTCGAGCATGCAAGAAAATCTAAGACAAGAATAGAAGAAATTTGTGGGGAGAAGCTAGAAGTTATAAGCTGTTGCCTTTGAAAATGACGTCTGGAGATGAAGTCTTGTGAAAGATGTCCTTCTGTGCAACCTAAACCTGGAACTATGAAGAACACTAAGAATGGCTTCCGTTAGATCCTTCAAATGACGTTTGAGATAAAATATTTGTGTTTTAGCTCTTCAACCTCCAAAGAATAATGAGTTATGACACCTAGATGCTTGATTAATATCCATTTGGAACAAAGCAATCGGTTTGGGCGCCAAAATGCTGATTGAGGAGTTATCTCGCGTGATTGGGAGTTAACTGAATGAATCTCCACCAATTTTGGGACACCTAGACATGAGAAAGTCTTCAAAAATATCTTAGCTGGAGTTTATTTTTTGGGATGCCACCTTGCCAGTGTTAGAAGATCTTTGAAGAATTTCAACTTTTGCTTGATAAACAACCTCTGTTTGACCCCTGATTCTGGTTGCCAAATTGATCATGAGGCTTAGCTAACAGATTCACTGCAGAGTTGTCAACTCTGAAGAAAGATTACTGGGAGCTGAAAACCTCAAAAACAGGTTTTGATGGCTTGAATCCTTGGGCGCGTTTTGCTAGAAGGGTGCATTTTCTTGCCAGACTCAGCCAATTCGTTGGATGATTTTCAATTTCTACAATTTGACCTCCTGTGCTTCAATCTACAGTTGCCGATGATTGCCGATCCCCACGAACTGGATGTTGAATCCATTGTGAAGCTGGAAGAACCTCGAAAAGGATGACTAATTGTGCAAGCTCTAAAAACTGATTCAGGAGGCTCAAATTCTTAGGCGCCCCTGGCCTGCAAGGGCGCTTTTGTGCTTTTGAGACACAATTTCCACCTTGTAACCCTTCACGAGACGCTCTAGTTTGCTATTTGTCGCTGGATGTTTGATTGCTCCGTTGAATTTGTTGATCGTCTCATCACAAAGATTGATCAACCCTGAGGAGGTCACCTTGGAAGCTGCTAAGTCTGAAAGCTGCATCTGGTGCTCCCAAAAGTTGGACAACTTTTGCTAGAAGGGTGCATTTTTTCTCAACACTTAGCCAACTTTTCACATTTTTTCACTTTCCTTCACTTTCAACGTTTCATGCTTGATCTTCGTTTATGAACATTTGACAAGTCCTGAGAGCTGGCAACTGGATTCGTCGTGAAGCTAGGAAGATCGTCTGGAAACAACCAATCCAAAGATTGACTTTTGAATGCTTTCATTCTTGGGCGCCCCTGAGCTACAGGGGTACAGTTCCCTTGATTGACTGCCATTTTTTATGACTCTTGCCTTTAGCAACTTCGGCGTCTACCTTCGTTTGCTGATGTTCAATGAATCTAGTGAACTTGTTTAACGATTCGTCAGAAAGCCAACAAAATTCTAAAGAAGATGATTGGTTTTGCAATTCTTAATAACTGCAATTGGCCTCTTGAATTCATGAGCGCCCCTAGCCAACAAGGGCGCTTTGGCTCCAGTTGGTAGCAACTCTTCAAAGATTTTCACTTCTTCGCGCATCATGTTGACCGTGTTGCTCGACTGGGTTGACCGTATTATCAATGACATGAAAACATTCACCGTTGTGATTGCATTCATCATTCTGTGTGCACGAACATTTGAAAAAGTTGACCAAGGCATTGGCTATCAAGGCATCTCCCTTGTAGCAAGGCGTGCATCTTCCAGACTTAGAATATTTTTAGCATTTTTCAACTTTTGAAATTCCCCTCCGTTGTGAAGCATCTTTTGAGCATCTTTCGCCATGGATTCTTCTTTGAAATGTTTGAGGCTTAGATCTTGATACCTGGTACTAGCCATCTGCCATTAATGACCTCAAAGGTCCTAGGTTTTCTCCTGAAAAAATGAAATAGACCCACCAAAGCAAACTTGACATTTTTTGTGATTTTGACTTGATCAATGTGATCGTGAAGTGAATTTATCCTACCAAAATCATTTTGAGTCATTTCTAGAAAGGTCTTATTTTTTAGGGTTTTCCTAAAAACAAAGGCCTAAAACCCTAATTTTCAAATTTTTCAAAATTTGCAAGTATCCTCTTGACAATAAACCCACAAAAAGCCCATGTTTGGTTTGACCTAAAATTGACTTTTGATGACAATTTTACAAGATTTAGACCATTTTTATCAAAATACCTTATTGAAGCAAAAGTTTTATTTTGGGTACAACACATTACATATATGTTGTGCTTTGTTTTAGGTTTTTTAGTAGTGTAATAGTGGATGGTGTCCAAAGGCTTCAAATGCAACCCTTTTTGTCATGGTCAAGCTTCAAAACATTGGTTAAAGAAAATCTTCAATTGCTCATCACCAAGCATTCTCAAGGTGGCAGAGGCATTTTTGGGCCTAGAAGGATTATGTGATAATGGCAATGTTAAGGTCATGTGGTTCAATCAAGTAGGATTTCAAGCAAAAGCTTAAAGCAATAGTGACGAAAATTGAGAATAGGGCTAGTTTGAAAGAGTTGCTTATCAACTTTGATTTGGAGGAAGAAGATGATGCAAAGGAAATGAAGCATATCCGATCTTTGTTAGTGCAGATGATGGAAGGTAAACAAGAGAAACAAGAGGTCAATACACAACTTATTGATGCTTGTGTTGTGGCTCATATGGAGCACGTCCACTCTTTGGATGCTTACTATAAGGAATTAAATTTGCTCTTGAAGAATATAGTAGCATCCCATCATAATGGGGTTTTACAACTCATTAGTGAATATACACTACAAGAATTGCATGCGGAGAGGATAATCCATGCAATTCAGTGTGTTGAACTAATCAAAGGGCTAAAATTCCATGGATTGGATAATGTTGTAGGACCTAAGGTGTTGTTTGTGGAACTTGTAAATATATCAAGAAATGGGGTGCATCGTTGAGCTTTTGATTGATGGAAGACTTCTCTAGTGGTGTAGGCCTAGATCAATGGGGTGTTATTGAAATTCACTAATGTTTGTGGGCACTTCTCATGTCTTGTTTTGGTAGATGTTCTCATTATGTTGTTGGTGTGTTGTTTTTATTTCAGTTGATATATGTTGTTTTAGAAGTATCTCCTACTATGCCTATATATGGGTTGTTCAAGCAACTTTTATGTTATGTTGTTAGTTATATGTGTTAGTAGAGATGGGCCTTTGAATAGAACCCTATATTAGATCTAAAACTACTTGCATTTTGGTGGAGTTTTTACTCTCAAGGACTTTCTCCACGTTAACTTCTTTGTTTCCATTTTAGTGGAGTTGTCTATCATCTTTTTTTCTTGCTACAAATGCAATTATTGTTGTAGAATTCAGTCATTCAGTTCTCATATGGGAGGAATGTCTTGCCTGCTTATGGATCAATTGTATTCCAGGAAATCCTTATATGCTAAAATTGATACATAAACCTAGAACTAACTAGCATAGATACCTTAAATACATCCATCTAAAAGACATTGAGAGATATCAATCTCGAGATGCACATGTAACCTATGTGACAAATTTAATATAGGTGCCTTAAGACTAATATTTCAAATGCTTTTTAGATGGAAGTATAAAAAATATTTATGTTAGTTTATACTTAATTCAATAATAATTTATTAAATTATATATCAAATAACATTATAATAATTATATTAATAGCATTAGTTTTTTGTTCATACACGAGGTGCTGTCTTGGGGACAACTCCCATATATTATAAAAGAAAAATTAGAGGAACAATACTTTACAATTTATTCATCAAACTCATATCACCCCCATGTGTTATTGTGCATGATTTATTAGAATCCTTCCATCATCTCATGGACCCTAATAGTTTGCTGCTGTGAGAACAAGGATGCAGATCCAAGTGGCCTCAAAAGTCCTCTAAATTGCATTTCACCAACCTTATTCTGAGTAGATGAAGACACATTTTTCAGAGCTTGTTTTCTCACATTTAGGCCACATCAAATACTCCCTCGAGCTCGCCCATCACTGTTTTCTTATCAAAAATTGAGATTGCCATAGTTGCAGCTCCTCACAGGGGTTTTTGGATATAGTTGGCAGATGCCAACTTTCCGCACATCTTTCGTCCCAAAATATCCATAAAACTCCAATAGATGATGGTTGTGAATGTGCCCATTTTCAAGCCTAGAAGCCTAGTGGATCTGATGACAGCCTTGATGGCATTCTCCGCATGTGTCAAGTCAACAAAGAATATACTTTGCAGTTGGTTTGCAACGTCATTGACTCACATTCATAAATGCATTTGCGGATAACCAATCTTTTATTCATTGTTCGTGTGGTAGTCCATCATAGTCATGCTAGATATAGCCTTTCCAATCGATGGTGTTATGCATGAGATGATCGGGAGAATCTTACAAGGGAGATCTCGCCTAATTTTGGACAAACAAATAAGCACAACCAGATTGATGGGATTGCTAGGATAGATTATACAATCTCTTTGAAGTACTCCTCATAATGCCTTGTAAATCAAGACATTCCTTTATCTTGAATAGTCACTTGAAAAAACATTTTGGCGAGCTCCCATCTTCCATTCAAACATTGGTAGTGGTGTCCTCATTCAAAACAATTGTCCCATTGTCCTTGCAAATCAAGATTGTTCCATATGTTTGATTATCAAAAATGATGATCTCTTGTATTTGATCACAAGCATAATTAGGTAGCTTGTTTGCCTCACGTTTTTCCTCCCAATAATAATGTCCAATTGAACAATTTTCCATTCTATCCAAAAATGGCTAAACTACTTTCAATATTATTCTTAATTTCCATATCGAGATTGATTGTCGACAAACTGTTTTAATACAAATCAATGAGTTGCCTTCAATATCAATGGTGAATATTATTAGTTAATATATAACATAATTTATATATTTAAACACCCTATATGTATATTTAAATACTATGATTGTATATTAGATTCTTTTTGCTAAGTGATTTTAGGGATACAGGGCCCACACTCTTTGTGCAAAAGAACAAAATAGAAATCATCGTTTCCCATTAACAAGAAGATTGCTTCAACTCACCTAACTTGAAAATCTAGGGAAAAAACATAATATGCTCAGCTTAGAAAAACATTAAACAACTAGTCTGAATCTACCACTTCAACAACCGTAATGTCATTGATCATTCCACTACTTAGATGCCTTAACACATGGGTGATTTCTTCCTCACATTTCTGGAAGATACGACTGCCATTTCATGTGATTTTTTTTTGAGTGATATTCATTCCACTACTTAGGTGCCTTAAAACATAGGTGAGTTCTTCCTCACATTTCTAGAAGATATGAGTGCCATTTGATGTGATTTATTTTTTAGTGATATTCATTCCACTACTTAGATGCCTTAACACATAGGTGAGTTCTTCCTCACACTTCTGGAAGATATGAGTGCCATTTGATGTGATTTTTTTTTGAGTGATTTCTTCTTTTTCACCAAGACCAACTCTACTCATAGGAATGCAAAGCTTACACTCCCATATCAAAAAAATGAATCCTTACACTACAATGAACCCTCCCTCTCCTTCTCCAAAACTTAAGGTGGCAATGTTTCCCCATCTGAAACAAAAGAAGAAACCTCAAACAAAATTTGAGATGAAACTTGAAGAAATTCTTTCCTTTATTATTTGGGTAGAAGTTGTGCTTCTCTTAAGAGGCAACCATGCTACCTAGATCCCCATAGTCCTTTTCTAAACAAGCAAATAAAACCTTTTGTTGGGTAGGATCAATCTAAGTGCCCTCAAATGCCACCTTCTCCTTTCTAAATGACAAGGTTTTGCCCCTTTCCAATGAGTTGCCCAAGATTACTCTTTGGGCAATGAGAAGTCAAATACCCATAAACATAACAAACTGGCATCAAAAGGGGATATTCACATAATCTAGCTTTTGCACCTAAAATCTACCATCCTTCAAAAAGATCTCTTCAACGAGAACCCAGCTGAGGACAAAAGGAAGATAACTACGAAAAGCTAGAATCTGAAATTGTTTCCTTGAGGAAGGAACTGCAGAAAATAACTGCTCAGTTGAATAGAAGCTTAAAATTTGAGAAGAGTACCGGAATTCTAGATGAAATTATCAATTGCCAAAGGTCAACATTTATTAAGACTGGTCTTGGCTATGAAGAAAATCAGAATCCAAAGACTTCAGAACCACCAAAGAAGATAAATGCAGAAAAGACTAGAAAATTTGCAGATGCACTCAAGGGGTCCATCAAAAATGAAAGCAACAAGATGAAAGAAAATAATATTAAATATTTCTCAAAAAACCAGCACTCCTTGAAAAGACAACAAGGATAAAAATATATTCAGAAGATCATTCCCTCCAAAACTGTCTCATATGACCAGGTTCCAAAATTCTTTCTTTGGTTATTGCTTTTTTTCGTAATCATTTTGGCCATAAAGCAAAGGATTGTAGGGCACGTGCAAGGAATAATTATGTATACAGAAAAACAGAAATTCTTATGGGTTCTTAAAAACAAACTACAACTAATTTTCTCCATTATCCAATTACAATGTTATATGTTGTAAGTGCAAGAACTATGGTCATATAGCACATTTTTGTAGAAGTGGTTTTGTGGAATCTCCTAGATGAAACAAGAAGTGGATACCCTTGCTAAGCAAAAGGAAGAATCTACAAAAGTTTGGGAAAGGAGAGAGGAGCAAGTAAAACAGAAGGAGAAATCTATGCTTGTACAAGCTACATTTCATATTTCATGCATAAAATGAAGGACAACAATGGTACATCGACAATTTAGGCTTGAACCACATGACAGTGTACAAAGGCAAGTTTCTCTCTTTCAAGGAAGTAAACAAAGACAATGTAAAATTTGGAGATAACGCTATAACACGGATAATTGGAAAAAGTTACTCTTAGTCTGATAATGGGAAGACAAAGACAAAAAATGTCTTGTATGTTGAAGGTTTGAAGCATAATCTTCTTAGTGTAAGTCAAATGTGTGATCAAGGACACACCATCATATTTCATGCTCAAGGTGTGAGATAAGGAAGGCACGTACAAGAAAATTAGTTGCAAATGCAAATAGAACAACAAATAACTTATATATTAAGAATGAGATCAATGGAGAAAATCCTATATGGGACAAACAGATGAAAGCTGGTTATGGCATAGAAGAATGGGCCATATGAACTTTGATAATCTCGTGAAAATCAACACCAAGCAAGCAGTAAGAGATATGGCAAAGATTGCTAAACCTTCAAACACTCTTTGCAAGCAATGTCAGCATGGGAAATAGGCAAGAGCAAGCTTCAAGTCAAAGGAGTAATCAACAAGAAAGCCATCAAATCTTATCCATATAGACCTTTGTGGGCTTACAAGAACACAAAGCTTGCAAGGTGAAAGCTACTTTAAGTTGTTTATTGATGATTATTCTAGAATGACATGGGTTACTTTCTTGAGAGAAAAATATGAGGCACTTGAAAAGTTTAAAGATTTTAAAGCCTTGGTTGAGAATGAAGCTAATTTAAAAAACGAGTGCTTGAGATCAGATTGAGAAGGTGAATTTACCTCAAATGAATTTGAAGACTTTTGTGAGCATTATGGAACTAAGAGACATTTCTTTGCTTCAAGGACTCCATAGCAGAATGGAGTTGTAGAAAGGAAGAATCGAACCATATAAGAGATGGCTAGGACAATGTTGAATGAATATAAGCTATCAACATGTTTTGGAGAGAAGTAGTTAACACAACAATCTTCATTCTGGAGACAGGGAAAATCAGGTAAACAACTGCAAAACACCTTATGAATTATGGAAGTGTAGACCAACAACAGTTAAATACTTCAAATGTTCAGGAGTTAGAAATACATAAAAAGAGATGAAGACTTGGGCAAGTTTAATTTCAAATCGGATGAAGGCATCTTCATTGGTTACTCCTCAAGGAGCAAGGCTTATAGATGTTACAATAAAAGATTGTGAAAGAGAGTGCCAATGTAAAAGTGGGTGAAGTGAGGCATCAAAAAGAGAAAGCACAAGAAAATAATCACCCAAAAAAATCAAACTGCAAGGAAGAAGAAGAAGAAAAAAAGAAGAAATAGAACAAGAAGATAAAAAGGCATCATCTAGATTTGTCTAGAAGAATCATTCAGAAAGTCTAATTCTTGTTGACAAAGATACTGGAGTACAGACTAGAAGATTAGCATGTAAATTGGAACAACAAAACCTCTCCTTGCTATCTAAATAGAGAATAAAGACTTTGCAGAAGCTAGCGAAGATAAACATTGGATTGATTCTATGGAAGAAGAGCTGAATCAAATTGAAAAAAATGAGACATGGAACGCTTTCCAAGACCAAAAGATAAGAATATGATCAATACCAAGTGGATTTTTAGGAATAAGCTGAATGAAGATGGTCAAGTGATAAGAAACAAAGCAAAGGTTAGTTTGTAAAGTTTATGCTCAAGTTGAACGTATTGACTTTGAAGAAAATTTTGCTCCTATAGCAAGACTAGAAGCTATTAGAATATCTTTCACATATGCTTGTTTCAAGAACTTTAGAGTCTACCAAATGGATGTTAAGTCTGCCTTTCTCAATGGTAATTTAGAGGAAGACGTATAAAGTAAACAACCAGAAGGGTTTCTATTATCAAAAAATAAGGATTATGTATGCAAATTGAAGAAAACACTTTATGGGCTAAAGCAAGTCCCAAAGCCTAGTATTCCAGACTTGATAAATATCTACTACAACAAGGCTTCAAAAGAGAAGTTGCTGATAGTAATCTCTACATCAAGACTGAAGGTGAAAAACGGTTGATTGTTGTGGTTTATGTAGATGACATCATTTTGGTAGGCAGTAGTAAACAAATGTGCCAAGAGTTTAAAAAGAATATGCAAAAAGAGTTTGAGATGTCTATGCTTGGTGAGTTGTCATTCTTTCTTGGTTTACAAATTTCTCAATCTGACAAAGGCATATTTATCTCACAAAGTATATCAAGGAGATGTTGAAAAAAAATTGAGCAGAAGATTGTACACTAGTTAGCACACCATGGTCACAGATTGTAAATTAATTAAGGATGATGAATCTCCTGAAGCAAATCAAACATTTTACAGGTCAATAATTGGTAGCATACTATATGTGACAGCATCAAGGCCAGGCATTATGCAAGTAGTAGGCATGGTAGATGATGAGCACACAATTATATTGAGAGGGGGGGTCGGGGTAGGAGAGGGGGAGTGAATCAGTATAATTATAACTTTACCAATCATAATTACACCATTCACTCAATATCAATAATTATGCACATGAGAAGAGCACAAATAACACACGATATTTACATAGAAACCCTTGCGGGAGAAAACCACAATACAAATACTGTACTTTATATATTTATGTGAAATATAATGATAGTAGGCACCAACCTCTAACTTGTTTTGTAGGGACAAACCTACATGAAGCACCAACTCCCTCAATTTGTAGGCACCAACCCCCACTTGCCAAGCACCAACTTAGCAAAAGATAATGACTTCAGAAACAAAGTTCCACCTTCAATGTTGCTTCTTCAACGGATGATGGACAATACTGCTCAAATATATCTCTTTTCAATCTTGCACCAAGTCTGCTATAACTCTTTTCTTAGATCTGATAAAATTCTTCTTCTATATCTGCAATAACTTCTCTTCAATATTGAATCTTTTGACTTCCTCACAAATATGGTGAAAACACTCAATTCTGCTTAAGTGTAAGAGACCAGGGGTCTCTCAACCCTAACTTCTGACGATAATGCAATGTTTTGTTCATTTTGTTGTATTTTGTGAATTTTGTGGTATTTTGCAATATCAAGAAATGGTACGATTTGGATAATAAATGCTTGAAAATCATATAAAATTGCAAAAATTCCAATTACTGAAGCAAACTACTCCTAGATAGAAGGTGATTCATTTATTTGTCTTGCCAAATGATTACAAAGATGAAATGTTAACATGCAAGCAAAAAGGCAGTGATTTTATTAAAGAAAATCTGATACATATTGCAGCCGCTTGAAAGAAATAATGAGAAGTCAGTTGTGATGTATCCATTTAGCTTTCTGGACCAATCTCTGCTCAATAGCATGCCATAACCATCTGGTATATCCACAACTGATATGTCAATGCGACTCTAAATTCTGGGATCCGCTGCTAGCTGCATATGGATATTACTCAATTCTCCGACAACTGGAACTTCAGTCTTATCCAGCTGAGTCACCTTCTTGTCAGTCTGGAGCGAAATTATACCTAACGCCTGACATACCTTCAAAGGCATGACATTAATTGATGCACCGGAATCGATCAATCAGTTATGCAATAACCTCCCAAAAATTCTAACTGAAACCAAAAATGGGGCTGGCTCATCCTTTCCCTGATAAAATACTACTGGCTTTTTCCTTTCATTTGCTGAGGCATTCTTACTTTCATCTTTCCTATTCAATTGAGATTGATTGTCTCGGACAACCTCTTTTGGATTCTTCTTCTGCTCTGTGAGGACATCAGGTTGAGCTTTCTCCTTAATCCCTGCTTCTGGCTTCTTAGAAGTGTTTGAAGAACCTTGTACCATACCTATGAAATTTTGAGGTTGATGCGGAGCCTCCCAAGTGTTAAATGGCGCGTAAGGCATCTCTTCTACCATATTCGTGTCCTACGTTGAACGAGACTGTGTGACAACAGGAGGATTTCTTGGTGCACTGGTTGTTTCCTGGGACATACTTCTCACAACAAGCGTTTCATTCAAACTTCCTAGAATGGTCTCCCTTGCTTTTGAAATCTTCATTAGCTCATGTAGGGGGAGACTAACTTTCATCCTTTTGAACTCTTCTACTACATAGGAGCCAAGTCTTTTCACATCTTCTCTAGAAAGACTCTCCTTTTGTCCTTTCCCAACTTGATGAACAGGCTGTTGAATAGCTTGTTGTCCTCCTCTGCCTTGCGTTGCACTCTGCCACCTGTACTCTGGAGAATCTCTCGGTAAACTTGGGTTATTGCTTGCATTGGGATGCGGCGGAGTTGTAGAATTATTTGGAGGTACCGATGACGTCAGAGGTTCACGTTGTTGGTGGTAATTTCTCTGATATACTTTAGGAGCTTCACCTCTAGTAGTCTGAAAAGCTTGTACCTCCCTTCTTCCTTCTACCAAGACGCTGTTGTTGAGAGGTGGAAAAACATAACCATCTCTATGAAGAGACTCTTCTGGTGATGCATATGTGGCATGAACTTCTGACGGTATTTGAAACTTTGGCATCCCCACAGGACCGTTTGTTGAAGCTGATGGAAACTTGTGATCAACTGGTGGAGGCGTGTAACTCTGAAACTCAGGCGGAAAATTGCAATCTTCTATTATCAATGCCTGATCATATCTGGGTGCTGGGACTAATTCATATCCTGTAACTGGAGGGTTCTCTGTGGCCTCCGTATTCCTTGTTTCACTCTTGAGAATACTAGCCACAACTTGGAATTCGTGGCATTGAAGCTCAGAGTGCTGGTTCGTGTTATGTAACCTACACCATCCTGACGAGGCAGTTTCGGCCATATAAATTCTATCTGCAGGACGGTTTTCAGGAGGTGGCGGATTGTCTAATGGTGACGGGACACCTCCATTGTTGGGCCCTGTATTCCAGGACCTCTTCTGAAATCCTTGATCGTTATTTCTATACCCATGACTGTTTTCATGACTGTATCCTTGATGGGTATCCTGATGACTTGGAGGATTATTTTGATATCCTCGGTTAGCACCTTGGTGTGCCTGATAATTTCGTTGCATAGTGTGCCTTTGATTATTTTGATTTTTGAGGTAAGTAACCTCAGTTGACAACCTCTTCACTTGTTCTATTAAATCTTTTATTTCATCTTTCTCCTCGAGTTTTCACTGGCGGCACTGTGTTCTGGAGATAAATGGGTTGTGTAACTTGTGTCTGGGACAAAGGCATCCCAGGATGGAGAACTAACTGACTTGATGGTGCTTGCACTTGATAAGTTGGGTGTGGAATTGCATTTAGCGCCGAAACTTGTTGATTCCATGTTGAGCCAAGCGATGACACTTGATTGTTTATTGTGACTAGGCTAGTATATAGTGAGGGTCCAGTTGTATTTTGTCCTAAACCTTGACTTACTTCAATAGCTTTAGCGTAAGCTTGATTCATGTTTGCTGGAGTGGGGTGAGATTTCACGAACATCGCGGTCAAAGGATCAAGTGCTGAATAGTAGCTTTCTCGAGCATCAGCAACAACATAAGGAGTGCGTAACCTTGTGAGGGCCTTTTGGAACCTATTGTTGAATGCATGGATGGGCTCTTGGTCCTGTCTTCTTACTTCTGCAAATTGAGGATAAAGCTCTACAAGGGTCACTGGTATACCAAACTTTCCGATGAAGGCTTCCTTCATCTGCTCCCATGATCTTATAGAACCCACTGGTAGGTGAATGAACCAAAAATGAGCCTCTTCTCCCAAGGAATGTGGAAATAGGCGGCAAGCCACGTCTGCATACCCAATCTGCCTATTTTGTAGGTGATTTTCAAACATCTTGATATGATCCTCGGCCGTGCGGTTAATATCACTGACAATGAACTTGGTACAAAAATTTTCAGGATTCTTCGGCATATCATGGTAATCAGGAAACTCTAGCGGAGATGGGTTGGTAACCAGCCATGTAGCACCATTTGGAGCCGGTTGACCTCCTGGTTGAGCCATTGCTTGAACTGGCTCTCGCCACTGGTACACGATAACTTGGGTTGACTGTTGTACGGTAGCTTGAGTTGGTTGTTGTTGTTGAATAAACACTGGAACTTGTACTTGCCTTGGTTGAGTAAACCTCGAAGCACTGGGTGGAGTTTTGAACAAACTTGAAATTTTCTCTCCACTTGTTTCTCCTTCACTTGACTGGACTTCTTCGCTTGAACGAACTTCTTTCTTCTTCCTTGCTCGAGTAGGTAGCTCTAACTCCACAAACTCTTTGGATGAACTCGGCGTAGACCTCAAGATTCTTTTCAACTTCTCTGGCGAAAATGAACTGATACGATCCAGGATGTAGCTGCTTCTATTGGCGGCGCGCGGGTTTGTTCAATCCTGAGAGAACACCATCTTGACTCATGATAATTTTCTCCAATAGAGCCTTTTCTACTTCAAACCCTTTCTACTTCAACACAACTGTATACTGTAGTTGTTAGGGCCCTCCTTCTAGCGCCAATTCTGATGATGTGATTTTCGTGACCGCACCAACACAGAATAAAGTTTCTAACAGATACTCTATCCTCTCTTGAACAAAGTATTCAGCATGCTAAGATTGCGAGTGAGTTCATGCTTTCAACTCCAAGGTTTTGATAATGCAATAGAATACCCTCAGTTGGTTCGTTGTGATTTTGCTGATATCACGAGGGGACCTACACAATTGTTCGGCAGCTAATAGCAGACAACAGATTAACGGTTTCACGTGGTTCGAATGATTTGGCGAGTGAGCACAAGTTTCCTAATTCTAACCAAGAATGAACTGAAATTAAATGAGTGTAGGGATAAGAAGGTTCTAGTCTACTCTAAGGCGTGGTACATGGCGATCAATTCTCACAGATTTCAACCAAGCTCCATTTTGCCTCACTTCGGACAGCTTCCGCAGAACTGGTGCAATCTTCAGAGGAGTAGCTCAAGATGTTCAGATCACGATCTAGCATGAAGACACCATCACAATGACGCATGCCAACATATAAACCATAATCGAAGTTAAGTTTCACAAAGTTCCAGATGACCACGCAAGGCGAACCCACCGTCAGCAAGCCCGCTAGTGGTATGGACAAGCGAAGTCTTGTTCAAATCGAGCACCACATTCCACAATTACTAAGTACTTGCATGAAATGAAATCTATTTTACTTTAAGCTACTTCAAGATGCTACGTGAATTGGAAGGATGAAGAAGCCTCGCCTCACAACTACTCATAACAAAGAAGAGATCACCATCAATGAAAAATTCTTTTATTATGAAAGCATTCACGACAACTTCTTACAAAGTGTTCAAAGGGAAGACTTTCCTTCCTTTTCAATCTAAACTATACTTCCAAACTATTCTACTTTCTATTCTATCAATTTCTCTCTATTCCTTCTCTGCTATTCTAACTCTAATCTAATGAGTACAAATGAGGGGACTCCCCCTTTTATAGTTGGCCAAGTCCAACGGACGGCTCAGATTACAATCGGCTGGATGGCCCAAATTGTGCCACCTCAGCCCTAAACAAGATTCACCCTAAAAACCGCCACCAAGAGGAGTGGGGGAATAAATGAGCAATTAATGGCCACCATCTTCTAGAAGATTCCTGTTTTGAAACACGTTCACACTGTTCTTGTTCTTGACTGCAGACTTGATCAAACAGCTTCAACTTCTGGCATGGCATGCACGTTCTCATTTTGAAATTCCAAGACTGCAACCTCATTCCTCTGCTCAACAATGATTTTCTTCTTGATGTTGTTCTTCAACTTAGAAGTACTTGAGGACGACCTTCTCTCCATCCTGAGCTTTGAAAACATTTCTTCTTTGTCACTTGAGTTGGGCACATACTAAGTCTCAACACTTAGCCATTTTCTCCAAGTACTTGTTTCACGATTCCATCATCTTGGACCATTTGCTTCACCACTACCCAGTCTCTACGTTCCTCCTGCAAAACAAGCCAAGAGGAGAGCATCAGAACACTTCATAACATAAATTTCCCTCACTCTGATGTTTGAGTGGTCCCTTCATCCGATAGGGTTCATCATTTTTCTCTAGCCAACTTTGCTTTAAATTCTTCATGCCTTAGCCAAATTTCTCCTTCCTGATGGCGCATTTTAGAGATGCATTTTTAAAATCATCTTTTAAAAGTGTTAGCTTCAACTGCATCTTCTTCACTTTTCCGGCTGAGGCGTTCACTCTGACATTCAATCCAACTCTAGCTCGGGCAAAATGTTTTCATCAGGAATTTGATCAAAAATCATCTAGGCGATTATTTTCAAATTCATCAACCAAAGCACTTTTCTATTTGAAAACACATTTTATCCGTTTTGCCTTAGAAAATTTAAATTTCCCTTAGGAAAAATCATTATTTCAAGTGTCGATCAAAATCTCCAACCTGAAAGTCCTGGCGAAGTGCAGAAGACACTAAAATCCATTCCTCGTTGACAATCTTCAATACCCAGAAGAAAATTTTCTTCAAAGCGTGTCGAATTCATGGGTACACAGCGAACGAGTTCATTTAATTTTTCTTGAATCTTGAACCTTAGAAAAATAATTTTCAACAAATTTATTCTTCTTCATTCCTGTGAGTATTTTGTTGCTCTGACTTGGATTTTTTTTATCGACCCTGTGCAGCTGGCATCATCTGACTTCATTTCCGGCAAATTCATTCGTGTCCAGGAAAATTTCATCACTTCACCAGACCTAGGCGTTTTTCCTAAGGAAGAAAAATTTTGTGCCTTAGAGAAATTTTCATTCATCTTCAAATCATCTTCCTATGAAGAAATTTTATCCACTCACTTAGCACAATTTTCTCCAATGCCTTGGGCGCATTTTGGATGTCATGAGAGATATTTTAATTTCAACGCCTGGCACTTTATCAACTTCACCTTTCCTTGGCGTATTTCACACTTGAAGAGTGTATTTATTTCTACGCCTAGCATATTTTATTCTATGTCTCATAGGCTTAATATTTCCAACGCCTTAGCAATATTTATCTCCCCCCTTTACCTTACCTTGGCGCACTCTACACATGTAGGAGTATATTTTAACTTCATTGCCTAGCACTATTCTCCATCTTCACCACCTTTATTTTCAACGCACTAACTCTTCTACCCTACATCTTGGTGCATTCAACACCTAGAAAAGGTTGGGCGCATTCAAGGCATGTAGGAGGATGAAATTTCGTTGACTCTTTGACTTTCCTCCTAGACATGGCACATTTTAGTATGTGAGGAGGATGAAACTCTTTCAAACGCTTTGACCTTTTGACTTGTTTTGTCCTCACATGTCTTTACTCGGGTGCATCTTGCATGTCCAAGAGGATGAAAGCTTCAACGCCTTTGCTTTGACTTTTCTTCTTTGCTAATCTTGGGCGCATTTCTTATAGTGAGGTGGATGAAGTTTGTCTTCTTCTTAGCTAGGCTGGGCGCATATCATGTATGAGGGAGAATGAAACTTCAATGCCATCTTTGACCACCTTGGACCCCTTATGAACTTGGGCGCATTTGGCACCTTGAGGAGGAATGAAACTTCAACGCCACCTTTGACCACCTTGGACCCCTTATGAACTTGGGCGCATTTGGCACCTTGAGGAGGATAACACATGTTGACTTTTTGACTTCCTTATAGCATGGGCGCATTTTGCCTATGGTGAAGGATGAAGCTTGACACTTAGAAATTTTTTCAAATCATCTACTTGAATAGGGCGCAAATGGAGGCATGAGGTGAATGAACTTTATGCCTTAGAATATTTTTCTATCAACCTCCTTAAAGTGGGCACATTTCTCATGTGGAGCAGGAACTTTCATACTTAAAATTTTTTTTCCAGCTGCATCTTTACCTTGGGCGCATCTGAGGGTAGGAGGTGGATATTCAAATGCCTAGAAGCTTTTCTTGCTCTCCAACTGAAGTGGGCACATTTTCAAGGTGGTGAAGGATAAACTTCTACACTTAGCCATTTTTCCTTCCTTCTGCCAGCTTCCCCGCGTCCTGCTATTTATAGTAGGTCCTCTAATTTCCATACCTCTGAAGCTCGGATCAATTTGAAATTTTGAACACAGGATCTTCATGACCTATTTAACCTGTTCATACTGCCATTCTGAGCTGGCCTGCTATTTTTAGCTCATTTTTGAAGGTGGTTTACTATTTATAGTAATTGCTCGTTTCGAAGACTTCCCCAACTCCGTTTGACTTGAAATTTGAATGGCGTGCTCCTCATCGGGTGACCTGTCCACTGACACTAGCGCCTGCAGCTGGTTTACTATTTTTAGCCAATTTCTGAAATGACTTAATATAAATAGTAAGTGCTCTGTTTGCCTTCAAATTTTACCGATGGATAGCTTGAAAGATTCTAAACGCAGTGGGATACACCGGTTTTCGGAAATTCTGACTTTTCATGCCTCTTTTTGGGTCCCGAAGCTGGAAACCCTAATCTGACTTGCATGTATATCAAACGATCTCCGTTTGACCTTGTTTTTGTTGCATTGCGATCAGTTTGTGATTCTGAAGTGCTGGGAGGCGGCTGTCGGAATGCATCTGCTAAAAATAGTAAGTTCCTGAATAAGTGATTATCTCCGTTTGCATATCATATCACTGCATAGCTCTTGAAAAACCCATAAAGAATCATCAGACATGCAAAGAAAACCCTGACTTGCAAACCCTAAAAATAGCCTCTGAGGCTGAACTCTGAAAGTCATCATCTCATTTTGCATGTTATACCATCGCGAAGGTCTCTGAAAACCCAGAAGGAATTTCCAGACATGCGTTGAAAAACTCTGCATATAAGCCCTGAAATTTGTACCTGAAGCCAAACTGCTAAAAATAGTAAGTTGTCTGTTTCAACTCAAATTTTGTCAGTGAGCAGCCTAATGTGTTCTAGATGTAGTGTGACTGTCGGAATTTCAAGAATGCTGAGAGAATACCCAGAATTGCACACTTACTAAAAATAGTAAGTAGTCAGAATCTGATGAAACTTCAGTGGAAACTTGTTGGAAGTGCACTGACATCAATGTTAAGCCTTGTTTTCAATTTATCCACCTCGTTTGACCACAAATTGGTTGGAAAGTTCAAAACCCTAATTCTATGGACTTGGCCAAATTTCAGGTTTAAACTCATAGGCGGGCACATCCCCGAAAAAGCAGATAGCAGAAAGAGAGAAACAGAGAGAAAAACAAAGCCAAAAGACGAGAATGGAGCAAAAATTAGGGGTCCCCATCTTCAATAGGGCGATGTGTGAAAAGGTCACAACAAGTATGTCTAATTCTAAAGAGTTGACGTTCTCCAAAACCTTATTGCAGAAACCCTTGTTTCTCCAACTCCAAATTGTTCTCAGAGAGAAAAGACAAAATTTGAATAATCATATCATAATGAGTTATATTCTGCCTTGGAGAAATATATAACTCTCTTACACAAGTTCGACCCCTTCTCAAAAAGGCAATTAAATGACATTTAATAATAATAATTTCGCCCCTTTGAGACTTAGGCAAATTATTAAAAAATGGCGTTCGTTTTTAAATGATTAATAAATACTCATTTAATATTAAAATTACTCCTCTATTATAAAGTATTAAATACTTTATAATTTGCCATTCATTAATACTTTAATATTTCATTTAATTGACTTTATATTATAAAGTCATAATAATAATCATTTAATTATTATTAAATGCACCATTATTCTCTGTTTGCTCAACGAACTGTCAAACTGGGTCAATACCGAACTTGCCAACTAAACCAGGTGCCCTACCAGAAATAGTAACCCCTATTGGCCTAACCTACTATAAATAGTAAGTGCCCTAATATCACTCTGTGAGTCCCTGCAAAGGCCCAAACCTGAATCAACTGGTGGAGTAATGTCCCGAAACTCTAGATAACTGCCATGGATAACCCTCTAATCAAAACTGTCAGCCTACGAGGGTCAAAATGATAGGCTCACTCCTCAACAAACAATGTCAGCTAAAACGGGGGCATTACATTAAGACAGCTATAGATCTCCTCCTTAAACTTGTGCTTGATCTGAAAGATATTCAATTTTCTCTTGCACAATCACAATCACTCAAATGATGTATATTTCTGCTTCTCTATTCACATCATCATTCCGACACTCGCACTTCACACTTCTCAAATTACAATCAATATTTATATCTTCTTATCTGAATGAAGAGTTGCATCTCTTCTAACGGAGATCCTTTTGGATGGATATGTCTCTTCCTTTATTCCATCGCTCTCTTTGAAGACTCTAAATTGTTATCCTTATTATACTCCATTACTAATAAATCTGAGGGCTGCCCTTTCTCTTAATAATTCTGTTTTATATTTTAAGATACTGCCTTTTATTAATATTGATCACTATATTATAAAATAAATCTTTGCTTGTATTGCATCGCTGCCTTCACAAAATCGTTACTTCAGTCTTGTTTATTTTTTAATAAAGACTTCAATCACACCTTTCGATTAAGTAAATCAAATCTGGAATCATAACCTTTCATAGGTGATAGTGAACAGCTTTTAAGAAATTGCATCATTTCATTAACCCGTGTCTTTTCATGAAATCGTATTTCTTTTTATGATGTGTAAGTAAGACAAATTTGTCTTATTTGCTTTTTGTCTATATTCACCATTTTGTCTTATTTGATTTTTATTTATTTTTTGTCTTAGATTTGTCTTATCTCATATCTGATTGTTTCTTCTTTCATTCTAAATCTGTAGAAGGCTGTTTATGATTATGTTGCTGTTATGTCTTCATTATCTGATCAAAATAAGTTTGTAACATACTTCAGCATATAAACCTTTTGACTCTTTAAGAAGATAATCCATACACAAGAATATGTTATCTTCAGTTTTGTTAATTTTCATTACTTTTCCTTGACACTAATGATAGCAAACTTTGTCTTTGTACCTTTGACATCAATGACAATATTTCCAACAGTAGCACATTTCCAAGTAGCACCAAGAGAAACTCGTGTGCAAGCAATCAAAAGAATATTTAAATATCTAAAAGGCACATTGGACTTTAGTTTATGGTATCCAAGAGGTGAAGATTCACTCTAGCAACGTATACAAATGCAGATTGGGCAGACAATGTCGATGATAGGAAAAGTACAAGTGGAGGAGCATTCTTTCTTGGCAACAATCTAGTGTCTTGGTTAAGCAAGAAACGGGCTTTTATTTCTTTATCCACAACAGAGGCAAAATACATAACAGCAATGTCATGTTGCACACAAGTTCTTTGGATGAACAAGACACTGAAAGACATTAAGGTAGAATATGATCATCCAATTTCAATACTTTGTGACAACACTAGCGCAATAAATATTTCAAAGAATCCTATTATGCACTCTAAAACAAAACATTTTCCTATCAAGTATCATTTCTTAAGAGAACAAGTAGCTAAAGAACATGTCAAGTTGAAGTACATTGCCACAAAAGAACAAATCACAAATATTTTCATGAGGCCCCTTCCAAAAGAGACTTTCGAGTATCTCAAGCAAAAATTGGGAGTGCAATATTTTTTACCTAGTCACTAAGTTCTTAACGAGAAGCACAAATTAGGGGGGACTAATGACTATATTATCTTTCAGCTCCATAGATTCTTTGGCGGTATGCATTTCGAAGGTAACCAATGATCCATTGGGGCATGTCCCCCCTTAAATCCACGCATTTCCGAGACGGGACATCTCTGGGATGTGGGGACATGGGGGGGATGTCCCCCCACTAAGCCACCACCTCCGCCCAGTCACCACTGAGACGCCCAAGACGTTTCTGAGACGGCGGGGATGCCAAGACTTCTGTGGACTCCTAGGAGTCCTTCGACCGTCCTGGGCATTCCCAGGTGTCTCCCATGGCAAGAAACACCGAAAAGTGCCTAAAACATAAAAAATTCATATATTTTTTTATTTGATTGCCCTAACCCTAACCCCAACAGTCCAATGAGCCCCACCCAACCCTCCTAACCTTATAAGACCCCCTCAAATCCTCACAATCACTCACAAATTCATTTCAACATCAAAGTTGACGAGGAGCAAAGAGTGAGTGAAGGAGTGGAAGAGAGAGAGTTAAGGAGTGGAAGTGCAAGAAAGTTGAGGAGAAAGAAGAAGAGGAAGAAGCTTAGAAGAGGGATTCTACATCAAATTGGAAGGAGTTTTCAAGCAAAAGGTAAGATTTCATGGCTGGTTTTTTTGTTTTTTATTTTTTATTATTTTAGTTTCATATTCTAATTCATATTTTAATTTGAAATTTTATTCAAAATTTCATAGACATGGCTGCAAGTGAATTAACAAATAGCATATTAAATTTTAATTGTTCAATGTTCATTGTTCATATTGTCATCAAGATTTAGAACTTTTGTCAAACTAGGATGAAAATGAAATCCTCTACTTTTGCACTTCGTGCGACCTTAAGTAAGAAAAACAAAAGTGAAATCATTGGTTGACAACGATTTAGAACAAAGATTTTTAATTGTGTATCCTTTGCTTTTGCGCTTCGTGCGATCTGGAGTACAAAAAACAAAAAGAAAATCTTTGTCTTAATTATTTACGCTATGCTACTCAACTACATGCATAGTTTGAATTTTAAATTTTTATATTGTTTATTGCAGTGTCAGTATGAGTTGTCATGGAATGAGTGAGGATGAGGTTGAGGTTCACTCTCACGGTGAAACTAAATTTGATTATGCACTTGAGACTGATGAAAATGTAGAAGCAAAGAGGGGTGACCGTTTGACCCAAACCACTAGTTTCATGGCCAATGTAGCTGCAAATATGAATTGCCCCTCCACATTACTAGAAGAGTATCCTAAGGGTCCTTTTGATCCTAAGTCTCCTTTGAAACAATTTGCAACAACATACCGAGCAAGACTAGGACATCTAGGGGCACAAGGTTGTGGAAGTGCCACTTTTGTGGCCTTGAATGGTTTGGCAGCATTACTAGAGTTAATGCCCACCTCCTTCATATCTGAGGAAAACGTGTGTAAGGATGTACGTTTTTGGGGTCACTGAATAACCTGAAATTCAAGGTTGAGATATGTAGGCTATGGGGTGTTGGTGGTGAAGACAATGCAGCTGCAACCACTACACCTATATCTGTTTCTTTATCTCATAGGCCAAGCGGTAAGCAAAGCCAACCACATGATTCTACTTCTACTTTGCACAGGTAATTTACATCTATGCCATCTTCTACTTCAAGGGCCCATGCAACAGAAGCTAGGGGAAACACAAGTTGACAACTGATGCTCCTAATCTATGTTGACAACTAATGCTCCTAATCCAATAGCTGAATTATTCAATGTGCAGATGAAGGATGATGCAAATGATGCCATTGGCAAATTCTTCTTTGACAATGGCATTCCATTCCATGTGGCTCGATCTCCTTATTATTAAGAGGCGATGGTGATGGTAGCAAGGGCAAGACCATCATATGTGCCACCAGGGGAGAAAATTGAGGACCACAATCTTGGATGAAAGCTATTCCAAGATAAATATGTTAATGGAAAATGAAGAATGTTGGGTGGCAAATGGATGCAATATTGTCATGGATGGGTGGATGAACATTAGGCATTGTCTACTCATCAATATCATGGTTACATATTCAGAGGGCCCACATTTTCTTAAGGCAGTTGATTGTTTAGGGCATCGCAAGGATGAAGATTTTCAGTTTCAGATCTTCAAGGATGCTATCGAGAAGGTTGGGCCACAAAAAGTGGTCCAAGTAGTGACAGATGTAGCCCATGTGCGCAAAGTGTTGCAAGGTGTGCACCCTTGGTCTCCTTGTGTTGTGCAGCACATAACTTGGGTTCGTGACATGGCTTAATCGCCTCTCGTGGATTCATTAACTCTGGCAATTGTATCGAGCACTAATAGGTCGAACTTTTGGTACAACGTCAACCGTTTGTACAACAATTGGAATCAATGCCTGGGTCACGGGTTCGAACCCCTCACTTGCGCTAGGGGGGGATTGTTGCAAGGTGTGCACCCTTAGTCTCCTTGTGTTGTGCAACACAGCGCTTGGGTTCGTGGCATGGCTTAACCGCCTCCCGTGGATTCATTAACTCTGGTGGTTGTATTACGCATTAACAAGTCAATCTTTTGGTGCAACGACAACCGTCTGTATGACACAAAATTGCAGGGAAATTGATTGAGAGAACTTATAGACACATTTGGTGGACTAATTGTGTGCATGCCATGAATAATGCACTCAAGGACATGGGAAAGATTGATTGGATCAAAGTAGTGACCAATGATGCTAGAGATGTGCAGATGTCTATTTGCAACCACCACACTTCACATGCAATCTTCAAGACCTTCTCTAAGAAGGAATTCTTAAAACCTGTCGAGACTAGATATGCCTCGTATTTCATTCTCTTGGAGAGAATGCTTGAGTTGCAAGAGGCATTGCAACTAATGGTTATGATAGCAGAATGGAATCGATGGCCTGAATTCAAGACAAAGTAGGGGAAGAGGGTGAAGGATGTAGTGAAGAGTGATGTTTTTCGGAGTGATGCAAAATACATAGTCTCCATCATTACTCCAACTTTCCAAGTCAATAGATATGGGTATGCCAATGCACCTAGCCTTGGAGAGGTGTATGAGTGCATTGATTCTATGCAAATGAAGGTTGTCGTGCGAGAGGACCCCACATTGGCATTCTATGATGAGCACATTCACCCAATCATTCAAAAGAGATGGGAGAAGCTCAACACTCCTGTTGATGTGTTTTTCATGACGGCACCAACACAGAATAAAGTTTCCCAACGGATACTCTATCCTCTCTTGAACAAAGTATTCAACATGCTAAGATTGCGAGTGAGTTCATGCTTTCAACTCCAAGGTTCCGATAATGCAATAGAATACCCTCAGTTGGTTCGTTGTGATTTTTGTTGGTATCACGAGGGGACTTACACAATTGTTCGGCAGCTGATAGCAGACAGTAGATTAAGGGGTTCACGTGGTTCGAATGATTTGGCAAGTGAGCACAAGTTTCCTAATTCTAACCAGAAATGAACTAAATTTAAAATGAGTGTAGGGGTAAGAAGGTTCTAATCTACTCTAAGGTGTGGAACATGGGGATCAATTCTTGCAGACTTCAACCGAGCTTTGCATTGCCTCGCTTCGGACAGCTTCCACAAACCTGTGCAATCTTCAGAGGAGTAGCGAATGGTGTTAAGATTATAACTCAACATGCAAGTACCATCAAGACGATGCATACAAACACGTGAATCACAATCGAAGTTAAGTTTGAAAAGTAATCTAGTTGACCACGCAGGGCGAACCCACCGTCAGCGAACCCGCTAGTGGTATGGACAAGCGAAGTCTTGTTCAAATCGAGCACCACATTCCACAATTACTAAGTACTTGCATGAAATGAAATCTACTTTAAGCTACTTCAGGATGCTACGTGAATTGGAAGGATGAAGAAGCCTCGACAACTACTCATAACAAAGAAGAAATCACCATCAATGAAGAATTCTTTTATTCTGAAAGCATTCACGACAACTTCTTACAAAGTATTCAAAGGGAAGACTTTCCTTCCTTTTCAATCTAAACTATACTATCAAACTATTCTACTTTCTATTCTATCAATTTCTCTCTATTCCTTCTCTGTTATTCTAACTCTACTGAGTACAAATGAGGGGGACTCCCCTTTTATATAGTTGGCCAAGCCCGACGAACGGCTCAGATTACAATCGGCTGGATGGCCCAGATTGTGCCACCTCAGCCTTAAACAAGATTCACCCTAAAAACCGCCACAAAGAAGAGTGGGGTAATAAATGAACAAATAATGGCCACCATCTTCTAGAAGATCGCTGTTTGTAAATGCTTTCACACTATTCCTTTTCTAACTGCAAATGGGTTGAGTTTGATCATCATGGCTTTAACTTCTCGAGAGGGTATGGCAGGCACGTTCTCAATCCGCAACTTCAAGGCTATAACTTTTTAACCTGTTTGACAACACCCGAGCCTTCATCTTTTCCTTCATTCTGAACTTGGAAGATTCTCTTGTCTTGGATTCAATCGTTCACGCTTTGCATTCGCCTGACTTCGTTTGGTGCATATTGGGTCTTTGAGGAGAAACTCCAACACTTAGACATTTCTTGCAACTTTTCTTCTTTCATGTTTTATCATCTTGGACTATTTGCTTCATCACTTCAAGTCATCACCGCCTAGTCTCGACGTTCACCCCTGCAAAACAAGCAAGGAGAAGAGCATCAAAACACTTCATACTATAGATTTACCTTACTTACCTGATTTTCACGTTTTGACTTCCAAGGTCTGAGTGATCCCCAGATCATCCTTTTCGTCGAGCACAAATTTACTCGCTTCACGACTTAGAATATTTTCACATTATCATTCATCCTCTTTAGGGCGCATCTGGAGACTTGAGCTTCCATTTTCATTCCACAGGCCGAGGCATTCACTCTGGCTCGAGAAAATTGTTTTCATCAAGAACTTGACCCAAAATCATCTAGTCATTCAATCTCAAATTCATCACTCAAGGCATTCTATCTTCAACAACATCATTTATTCCTTGCCAGAGAAAATTTTTAAATTTGCCGCTTAGAAAATCCATTATTTAAGTGCCCATCAAAATCTTCATCCTGAAGGCCCCGGCGAAGTGTGGAAAACTTTGAAATCCATTCCTCATCGCGAACGTCCAGTACCCAGAAGAAAATTTCTCTCAAAAAAATTTTCGAACCTTAGAAAAAATCAGTTTCAACAAATTTATTCAAGTTCCTCATCCCTGTGAGTATTTTGTTGCTCTGACTTGAAAATTTCCAATCAACCCTGTGAAACTGGCATCCTCTGACTTCATCCATTAGCAATTTCATTCATATCTCGAGAAATTTCATCACCTCAAGTCTAGGCATAATTTTCCTCTACAGAGGTGGAATTTTGTGCCTTAGGAAAATTTTAAATCACTTAGCATAGGCACATTTTGAATTTTGTCTTAGAAAATTTTCATTCACGTCAATCATCTTGCCTGCGAAAAAAAAAAATTTAACTCACTTAGAAAAATTCCTATTAAATGCCTTGAGCGCATTTCACATGTCATGGAGGATATCTTAAATTTCAACGCCTTAGGATATTTTAAGCCTTATGCACCTTGGGCGCATTTAGCACTTTGAGGAGGATGAACATTTCCACACCTAGCATATTCACTTTTTTTATTTACCTCACCTTGGGCGCATTCAAAAGGGAGAGAGGAAAGTTAACATCTTTTTGTCTTCTTCCTAGCTTGCATGGCGCATTTAGAGGTTGATGAAGGATGGGCGCATTTCAAAGGGGGTGGAGGATAAACATTCTCAACATCTTTGACTTGTTGACCTCATTTTACACTTGGGCGCATTTTGCATAGTGAAGTGGATTTTAAAATTTGTCTTTTCAACGCCCTTTGGAATATTCCCTCCTTGCATGCATACGTTTTGTCTTGACATGCCCTCATTTGGGCGCATTTCATGCATGAACGAGGATTAACTTCTCAGGTTCAACGCTTTCCCTTTGACCTTCTTCTAAACTTGGCGCATTTGAACACATGAGGAGGATGGGCACATTTCCAAGGTGGAGGTGGATGAAATTTTAACTTTGAATATTTTCAATCATCTTGCTTGTGAGGAGGGCACATTTGGAGGTAGCTACAGGATATTTTAAACACTTAGAAACTTTTTTTAACATCTCCAACTGAAATGGGCGCATTTGAGAGGGTGAGCAGGATGAAACTCATGTCAAATGCAATTTATCTCCATCAAACTTCATTTCTCCTTGAGGGCGCATTTGGAGGTAGGAGGTGGATATTGTTCAAACTTGGGCGTTTTTCTTTCCTTCTGCCAACTTCTCCATACCTTACTATTTATAATAAGTCCTTTAATTTTCACACTTCTAGAGCTCAGATTGATTTGAAATTTTAACCACTGGATTCTCATGACCTTGTCAGTCTGTTCATACGGCGATCCTAAGCTGGCCTGCTAAAAATAGCACATTTCTGAAGGTGGTTTACTATTTATAGTAACTGCTTGTTTCTGAGACCTCCACAACTCCGTTTGACTTGCAATTCGAATGACGTGCTCCTCATCGGGTGACCTGCCTATTGACACGGGTGCCTGCTGCTGATTTACTATTTTTAGCCAGTTTCTGGAACGCCTTACTATAAATAGTAAGTGCTCTGATTGCCTTCAAATTTTACAGGTGGATAGCTTGAAAGATGCTGATCGCAGTGGGGTACACCGGTTTTCGGAAATTCTGACTTTTTACCCCTCTTTTTGGGTCCCAAAGCTGGAAACCCTAATTTGACTTGCATCTATATCAAATGACCTCTGTTTGACCTCATTTTTGTTGCACTGCGCCCAGTTTGTAATTATGATGCGTTGGGCAGCTGTCGGAATGCACCTGCTAAAAAAAGTAAGTCCTTGAATATCGATCACCTTGCTTTGCATGTCCCACCATTGCGAAGCTCTTGAAAAACCCATAAGGAAAATGCTGACATGCAAAGAAAACTCTGACATGCAAACCCTAAAAATAGCCTTCGAAGGCTAAACTCTGAAAGTCGTTATTTCACTTTGCATGTTACATCATCGCGAAGGTCTCAGAAAACCCAGAAGGAATCCCCAGACATGCATTGAAAAACTCTACATATAAACCCCTGAAATCTGCTCTGTAAGCTAAACTGCTAAAAATAGTAAGTTGTCTATTTCAGCTCAAATTTTGCAGGCGAGTAGCTTGATGTGTTCCGGATGCAATGTGATTGTCGAAACTTCAAGAATGTTGAAGGAACGCTCTGAATTACACACACACTAAAAATAGTAAGTTGTCGGAATTCACTGAGATTTAGCCAAGAACCTGCTAGAACCATGTTGACAACAATGTTAGCCTTAGTTTTCAATTTATTCACTTCATTTGACCTCGAATTGACCAGAGAACTTCCAAACCCTAATTCTCAGACTTGGCCAAAATTTCACGTTCAGGCTCAAAGACGGGCACATACCCGGAAAGACAGACAGCAGAAAGAGAGGGAGAGACAAAACCAAAGCCAAAAGACGAGGAACGGAGCAAAAATTAGGGGGTCCCCATTTTGAATGGGGGTGACGTGTGAAAAGGTCACAACAACTCATTTGCACATGGCTTCCTATTCATTGAACCCCAAGTGGTATGCATAAAGGCTTCGTAGAGTTACACCCTTACATGATGTTGAGAGGAACTAGTCTACTTATAGCTTCATCCACTCTCTTAAGAGGAACAGACTTACCTCTAGGAGAGCAGAGAAGCTTGTGGCTATATATAGTGCTTTGTGTCTCATTGACCACAAGACACTTGTGTACAAAGAAAGTACGACAACACAATGGGATGTAGAGCCAAAGGAGCCAACACAAGTTGATGAGGATGCTACACAGGTAGGGCTGGTTGGTATTAGTTTGGCGGAGCTTGAGCATGTGTCCACTTCCAGTTCCAGTAGTTCTAGTGAGGAGGAGTTTGGAGATGATTAGAGGCTTCACTTCATTGCATTTTATTATTTTGACATGATTCATGATTCATGATTGTACTCATTGTAATCATCATTATGAAATCTTGAATATAAAATTCAAATTCGACATTTTCGATGTTCAAACTTCAATGTTATAACTTATAATTGTTGTTGTTAAATTGTTAATAACTTTAATTAGTAATTTCAATTTGCCAAAGTTTCATTTGTAAATTCAACATTGTAATTCTTATACATCATTTTATAGCCATTTTTTCAAGTACCTATATGTTTATCAGTGCCACCACCTCCCCCCCCCGTCGTCGTGCCCCCGTTGTCCCCAAATTTAGGCCCTTGGTCCCCTCTTCCCCTAGTCAGCGAATTCCATGGAACACTAAAGATATCTTAGGGAAAGATCAACAAATGAAAATTCTTTGTGATAGTGAAGAATATCCCTTTTTTATTGATGTCAAAGGGAGAGAATTACAAAAAGGGGGAGAAATAGAGAATTACATTCTTACAGTATTTACAGATGATTTCTTTGTAAGGTTGCCATCAATACAAAGAGGGAGATTGTTGGAATATTGTCATTGATGTCCAAGAAGAATTAATTTCACAATAATTTATTATTAATGTCAAAGGAGGAGAATTAATGTAAAAGATAAAATGATAAGGAGAATTAATGTAAAAGATAAAATGATAAGGAGAATTAAATTAAAAATATATATTGTGATTTAATTTAAATATCATAAGGGCTGGTTGATCACCAAGTTGTGGCGCCCATGTTTGGGGACAAATCGTCCCAATTTATAATTAACAAAAGAAGGGACACCCCTCTTTGAAAGGGAATGACTTCCCTTGGAAAAATCACCCCTTTCCATGAAGAGGCATGATGGGATATAAAAAGGAGAACAGTGTTGGAGAGCTTGGAGTTAGTGTGAATGTGTGAGAAAAATGTGATACCATTCTAATGCAAACAGATTTTTGAAGGAAAGTGAAATGTTCATCATTTGTTGAAGAAGCAACATCCAAAGGGTGAAACTTTGTTTATTTGGAGGTCAGTGCCTCCTAAAAGAAGAGATTTGTGTCTCTTGCTGATTGGTGTCTCCAATGGGTTGGTACCTACAAATTTGTAAGAAAATTTCATTTTGTGGCTGGATTTGGACAAGATCCAAGCAGTCTTTCTTTGTGGTTTTTCCTGTGCTCATCACAAATCAGCAACAAAATAACTACTAAATGAATCCCCCACCATATACAATATTAAGCCTTGAGGATGTAACGCTGTACTTTGGTAATAGTATTTCCAAATAAAATGGTTTGACTATTTTCAATATGGAACAGCCAACAATATAATAACAGAAAGTAGTACAGCTGGCTAGGAAATGGATCAGCCACAATAAATAAATAAAATTCACTATAGTAAACAAGGAAATATACTACTCTAAAACCAGTTGACCTAAAATATATACTAAAATAAAACCTTCACTTGCCATAAATCCCAATGACAAACTGAAACCAGAATAATGCAAATTTTCAGCGCATAAGTGACTCTTGAATGGAATCACCTCAACTAGAAACTGTGAGGGTTTTTGTCCTCCAGATTTTTGTACCAAAGGGTTTTCGTCCTCAAGTGCAGGGATGAACAAAACACTCAAGCTTTGTAAAAAGGGTTTCATAACAATAATAATGGATTCATTTTTCCCTTCCAAACTCTTCTTTTATATTCACCCCTTTTAATTTCAATTTATCTTTTCACACCTAAAATCATCTCCAAAGGTGTTTGAAAACACTATTAATAAAATATTTCATTAGGTCCACATTAAAGGAATAATAATATTTAAGTCACCCTTCTATAAAATTACAAAATATAATCATTGGACCACTTAAAATATTATTATTAATTTATTTCCCTAACTTTATCCCTTAGCCCATGGGAAAATGACAAATAGACTACATGTCTCCTAGATAAAATTAATTCTGAAAAGAGCACATAACAAATCCCATCGCACAGAATGACTCTTAACACCTGTTTTTAAATCCAGGAAAAACTCAGTGCTTGTCCTTCGCATTAGCGCACAAGTCATCATGTCAATAGATCTTGTTTTGTCCATGAGGATTCCACCTTTGTGCCAGTGATGTTAATTAGATAAGCCAGTGCTCTGCTTTAGCTATTCATATAATTGTAAGGATGATGAAATTCCCCCAAAACTTCTGCTTCCATGTGTGTAACAAACATACCATGTGGCTTGTTTAGAAATGCCATACCAAATTCTATTAAATTCAAACCACTCCACACCCTCAACTAGCATTTTGTTGAATAGGATACTACCTTGTCTAGCATTAGCAAAATTGCATTGCGTGGCACTGAGTTTTGGTAGTAGCTTACAAAACAGCATATGTCAGTAGACCTTGTCTCACTCACAAGGATGTAACATTTCTGCTACAGATGCTAGTTACATAAGTTAGTGCATTACTATATCTACTCATACAATTGTTAAAAGGATCCATAAGAAATCCCCCCGTTAAATTCAAACAAATTTAGACTTTCAATCAAACCAGCATACCATACTGTTGGATTCAATATTACTGTATCAAGAATAGACAGATTGCATTACAAGAGCATAATAAAAACTTGCACTGCAGAAAGCATTGATCTACAAGGAAAATCATGGCAAGTGTAACACCAAAAAGCATACCTGGTGCCAAATAGCCAAATGTCCCAGCAACAATAGTTGTGATATGCGACTCTTGATCCTCCAGTAATTTTGCAAGCCCAAAATCAGATACATGGGACTCCAAGTTTCTATCAAGTAGTATGTTGCTAGATTTGATATCACGGTGAATGATACGAGGAGAGCAGTCATGATGCAGATATGCTAGACCTTTTGCTGCTCCGATGGCAATTTTCACTCGAACATCCCAGTCAAGAGGTCTATCCTGAGATCTTTCTGCCATATTGTAAATATAAATTTTCCATTAATCCTCAATGCAAGGAAAACTCAATCAATGACTTTGTGTGCACAAGTGTACAGGTTGAATTGGGAGAACTTTTTTTTTTGGAGTAAGAAAAAACAACATTTTTAATAATATAAATGCTTGATTATCCATAGAAGAGACGACCATCCCTAAAAGTAAAAATGGTTACACCTGCAATCCAAAAGAGAGAATAAAACATTCTAGCACTAAAGAATAGACTTTAGTAATCAAGATTCACCTTAGGCCTTAAGGTTAAAGCTATATATAGCTTACAGAAGTATAGCATATGAACCACTCAAAATAATGGACAGAATTAGTACTTTCACCTAAATTGGATAGAATTTGATTCCAGCAGACCCAATTGAAAGTTAAATCTTTTTAGAACATAAGATACCTATGGCATGTTTAACATAGGCATCTTTGCCACGGAAGTATAGCATCAGACTAGAACCACTCAAAAGTAATGGACAGAATTTTGTACTTTCACCTAATTTGGATAGAATTTGATTCCAGCAGACCCAATTGAACGTTAAATATTTTTAGAACATAAGATACTTTTGGCATATTCAACATATGCAGGTAATGGTCATTTCGGGGTAATTAAAGCACGATAAGTCCTATCTAAAGGAGCGCCCTTTCTTTTATATCTGTTATGCCATCTTAAATTGATTAAAACTGTGTAAATGATTTATCTGAATAGGGTTGAGGAAAGTGGTGCTCTGGAGTTAGGTGAGGAAGACAAATAGTCATTTTTCATTGTTGCTCTTCAAACTGCGCTTTTTCTCCTGCAATTTGAATTTGATTAGTAATCTTTGCCATTTTCTGCTTTATAAATCTTTTTTTCTCTCCATAGTGCCTGCTGTATTAATTTGGCT
>VDFB02042941.1:0-19064 GCA_007258455.2 Sequoia sempervirens
GTCCTTTCGGGATCCTGAGGAGAGTTGGCGAGGTGGCTTACGAGCTTGAGCAGAGAGCAGGGTACACAATGTATTTCATGTGTCACGCCTCAAGAAGGCGTTGGGTCATCGTGTGGTACCATCTGCAGTTCTACCTCCCTTAGATGATGAGGGAAAGTTGGTCTTAGTACCTGAGTCCATCCTGGAGTATAGGGAGAGACAATTGCGTCGGAGGACTATCAGGGAATATCTGGTGAAATGGAGAGATTTGCCGGTTGAGGAGGCGACATGGGAGAGCGAGGAGATTCTGCAGCATCCGGCATTGAGATTGCTTGAGGACAAGCAATTTCAGGAGGGGCGGACTGTCATGTCCCCTTCTTAGTGACATCTCTCGGAGTACAGGATTGGCCTATCACACGACCCTCGTAGGCTGATAGACTGGATAGAGGGTCACTTCGGAGCTTGGCTCAGCTTCAGTTAGCAGAGATTGATCAGTAGTCTTTCGTTTTGGCTCGATCGAAGACTTTTTCCAGAATTGCTATTTTTAGCAGTTCCTGGCAGGCAGCGTGGGACCCCTGCTATTTTTAGCAGTATGAGTTTGGCAGCGTTCAGAATCACTTCAGTGTTCGTCAGCTTCAGACGGGACAGTAATCGGATGAGTAACGAGGAAGATATTAATATTTAATTATATTAATTAAATATTAATGATTTAATGATTATAATATAGAGTTATAATATTAAATTATAACTTAAGTGATTTCTCACTGAGGGGGTGCGCCATCATCAGAAGGGGCCCATTTGGCATTTAAATTATGATTTAATAATTTGACTGGAGACTATGGAGAAATAAAAGAATTAAAAGTCAAATTTTAATTAAAACCCTATTATGGTGGAAATCGCACTTTTGTGAAGATAAAGGGTTTTGCATTGGTAATTGTGCCATTATGTGATTATTGAATTTGAGAAACTGATCAAATTGATCTGAGCACAGAACCTTAGGGTTTTGAACTCGAATTCCTTGGGGAACGAGCCATCTCCATCGGAAAGCAATTCAGAGGGTGTGAAATATCACTTGATCTATTGCCAGTAGAGGTTTTCTCACTCAGAGGAAATCATTGATCTTCAGAGTTGATTCATTTACAGAGCTTCAGCATATTCTATCATCCAGAAAGCATCTATTTACCTGGGCGTACCATTTACAGAGACTTAGACACTAATTTGAGGAGGCCGTACAAATCATAAATGCTGCTGTACCTGGCCGTACTTGTACCAGGGCCGTACCATCCTTTTTGAGGCGTATTCTTCAAGGAGGGCAAAACGCCTTACATCTTGGACTTCTGTCTTCAGCAGTGGAGGCGCCTAAAGGTCTGGACTTGTTTGCGATCATTAAACCAGAGGAGAAGTACTTATTCATTGCAGCCGTACAAATCTGTACCTTCTTCAGCTTGCTGGTTACCAGGTTTTCTCAATAAAAATTGTTGTTCTTTTATTGCATGCTTCAAGATCTCATTGTATTGTTTCCAGTTGAGCAAATAAAGGAAACGCCTTCATTCTAAATTGTATTTCCTATGCATATTGGTTACCTAGCATTTTATTTGAATTTATTATTAATTTCTGTCAAAGCCGTACCATTCATTTATTGCATCAAAAACTCAAAAATTGCAAAAAAACCAAAAACCTTCAGAAAAACTCAAAACTCAGTCAGAATCAGTATCAGGGGGAAACTAGGGTTTCTACAAAATTCTAGAAGGTCAAGATTCCAGGCGTCAGGAGACAAGTGTTAAAATTGGCAAAGGAAGGAAATTCGAATTCTTGAGAAGTAGTGGAGATTTAATGGGCTGGCTAAACTCAGCCTCTTTCTAGAATTCGATGTTGCTATAAGCGTTGAAGGTTTTTCATTTCTCCTCACCAGTTGAAGAATTTCGAATTTTCTCTAAGTTTAGTGTTGCAGTGAGTTGCTGAGGCTGAAGTTCGACTTAGTGTTGAAGGAATTTGCTGAAGCTGAAGTGTGAAAGTGCAAGTGAGAAATTCGATTTGAGAAGAAGAAGATTGCTGAAGCTGAAGGCTGAAATCTAAGTTTGTCATTTGAAGGTGAAGAAGATAAAGTTGAAGCTGGGACTTCCAAAAGATGATTTTAAAATGCACCTCTTAAAATACGCCCTTGAAGAAGATGAAATTTGTCTAAGGCATTGAAATTTGATGCACAGGTGTTATATGCCCCAGCCTACAGATCATGAAGAAAGCAAAGTTGGCTAGTGAAGAAGATGAACCCTTGGAAGTTAAAGCATGAAAATCAGGTAAGTAAGCTGAGTTTTTTATTATGAAGTGTTCTAATGCTCTTCTCCTTGCTTGTTTTGCAGGAGAAACGTCGAGACCAAACGATGATGACTTAAGAAGATGAAGCAAGTACTCCACGAATACATTTCAACCTCGAAGGAAGAAAAGTTGCGAAAAATGGCTAAATGTTGAGACTTAGTATAACTCAAGTAACAAAGAAGAAGTTGAAGAACAACATCAAGAAGAAGATCAAGAACAATGTGAACGCGTTTCAAAGTTGGAATCTTCTAAAAGGATGATGGACATTAATGGCTCATTTATTACCCCACCCCTCTTGGTGGCAGTTTTTAGGGTGAATCTTGTTTAGGGCTAAGGTGGCACGATCTGGGCCATCCAGCCGATCGTAATCTAAGCCGTCCGTTGGACTTGGCCAGCTATAAAAGGGGGAGTCCCCCTCATTTGTATCTCATTAGCTTAGAGTTAGACAGTAGACATAGAGTAGAGGGACAACTTAGAAGTAGCTTAGTATAGATTGATAGTGTAGTTGAAGAAGAAGGAAAGTTTTCCCTTGAAAACTTTTGCAAGAGATTGTTGTGTAAAACTTTCATAATAAAAGATCTTTTCATTGATGGTGAAATTCGTCTTTGTTATGGATAGCTAGCGAGGTTTCTTCATCCCTTCTACTTCAAGTAGCGTAGAGTAGCGTAATTTCATTTTCATGCAAGTAGATGTTAGCTATGGAATGTGGTGTTTGATCTAAGCAAGCTTCGCTTATCCATACCACTAGCGGGCTCACTAATGGTGTGTTCGCCTTGTGTGGTCAACTGGAAACGTTGTGGGCCTAACTTCAATCACAGTTTGAATGATGGTATGAGTCGTTGTGATGGTATCTTCATGTCAAGTGGTGGTTTGAACATCTTTAGTCATCTCCCCTGAAGATTGCACCGACTCCATGGAAGCTGTCCGAGGTGAGGCAAAGCGAAGTTTGGTTGAAGTTTGCTGAAGTTGAGCTCCATATCCCGCACTTAAATTTAGACTCTCTAAACCCTGCAACCACTTTACATTCGGTACTTTCTGGTTAGAATAGGAAACCCGTACTTTATAGACAAATCTTTCGAGCATTTGAATTCCTTTCTCCGCTGCCGAACAATTTCGTAAGTCCCCTTGAAATACTAGCAAATCACATTGAGCCAATTGAGACTATTCGCATTGAAAGAACCTTGGAGTTGAACGCACGAACTCTCTCGCAATCTTAGCGTGCTGGATACTTTGATCGAGAGGATAGGGTAGCCGTTGGCGACTTTATTCTGCGTTGGTGCTGTCACGAAAAACACATCAACAGGTGAAATGCCTCTGATTATCAAGGCTTTCCAAGTGTATAAAGCTAACTATGCCATGCAATTAGTGCAGTCATCACAAGAAAGAGGGAATGATGAGGATGCCAACAATACACCACATCAGCAATAATGTTTATCATTATTTCATAATATGGAATTTAATTTGTAAGGAGCCTTAAAGTTTCTGAGAATTTTAAAGGTTTCTTTAACCTCCAATTTTCAATTATTTTTCAAGAAACAATTACTCTTGCATGTGCATATATTGATCATGATGTTACAAAGAATTTTTTTCTTGGGATATATATTTTTAAACTAATAGGAGACAAGAAAGAACATATTTTATTTTGTCAAATTTGAAAAGATGTAAGTTTGTGAGCATATAGTTATGGACATTTGAAATGAAATCTATTATGATCTGTGCGTTATGATTAGTTTCATTAGTTATTATATTCCTATGTGAATGTAAGAACTATTTTAAGTGTTCAACCTTCTCAAGTTGACAATTATCTTTAAAATCGATAAACTTAATGGTTCATATTCTTTGGAACAAAAATTAGCCTGTGTTCTAATTAGTTTCATGGATAATTGGTTTTCTAAAAAGATATAAGATTTCACTGGAGGTGTAGATCATTCTGTAGATCTTATTAAATGTCAATAATATCTGACCTTTCATTTCTTTCTAGTAAAAAGAACACCTATGGTAGGTTCTAAATTTAGAAAAGAATAAATTTCTATCTGACGAGGGAGCTGTACTTATAAAAGTTTAGAGGGGAATTATTTCTATGAGAAATAATTTTCCCAACTGTTGGTAGACAATTATTCCTACATTTGGGCATTAGAGGGAATAATTTACAAGTTTTTGATGGCGAATAATCTGTTAACCAACACTCATAAGGAGCTAATGTATTGATCTCATTTGAACTCAACTGCCTGTTTGGATCATAGCTGTAAACTGTCTTCAAATATTAAAAGAAGGTGTTATTTGAACCTCTTGAAACACTTAAAAAAAATTAGTTTACCTTATTTGCAAATGCAAAAGACAAAAATCATCCATTCTTACTAAAATTTCGTTCTTGTTTGTCATTAAGCACGTATAGAGTTCAAGATTGATAGATAATCGAATGTTATAAACTAGTTGAACTGTTATTCCTATGTGTGTAGAAAAGTACATTTGCTACCAAGAAGATCATAAAGGAAGATTTCAAAAAAACATATCATTTTTCTTTTACAAACAAAATCTCTTGTTTTATTATCATTCTTCTATGAATCTATATCTAAAAAAATTTCAAATGAGTGACTGTATATATATATATATATTGAGAGACAGAGACAGAGACAGAGACAGAGATCATTGAAGGTTCCTAAGTAATTGGATTGTTATTCCAATGTGTGTGCAAAAGCACATTTGCTACCAAGGAGATCATAGAGGAAGATTTCAAGAAAAGAGTTTTTTTTTTCTTTATTTTACTTCTACAAACAAACTATTATTTTGTTTTCTTTCTTCATATATATCGCTTTCATTTGTTTGGAATGTGTTGCTTTCCAAACTTGTTGGGATAAAGATTACAATGGAAACCGAATTTAGGTATGTGGGCTGACACTATTTCAAAATAGACCAAAGATTTTGGATATGGAAGTATGCCAAAATGATACTTCAACTTTTAGGTGGTGGTGTTAGTGTTTTATAGCTTCGGGATCTATTTTCCCTTAATTAAAGGCTGGTCGGCCTTCATGTTTTAAATGATATTTATTCTTTCTAATAGCCAACCTAGGAGAGAGGTCACTTGGCTTGGTATATAAGGAGGATAGAGTCCTCCCATTTGATCAAAAAGTTAATCCATTCCAACTCAAGTTCGCCAACTTCAAGCAGCAGTTCACCATTTTAGCAGCAGGTCCGAATTCAACAAGAAGTATCTTCATTTGTATTTAGCATCAAGGAGAAGGGTCTCCATTCTTTGTATTGGACTTGGCCAAATTCAAAGGGCCTGATTTTGTATGCAGAATTCTGCACTTCTTTATCTGATTTATAAAGAGAGTATTATTGCTGGGTTTTTTCTCCCTCAAGTAGGAGGGTTTTCCTAGGATAAACATTGTGTTCATTGTCTTATGTGTTGCATTTTTCTGATTGCTTACATATCTGATCCTAAACCTAACAGGTGGGGTATGTGTTTGTGTTTATTTTATATATATATATATATATATATAGATAGATAGTTTGTTTGGAATGTGTTGTTTTTCAAATTTTCTTCCATAGGGATTATACTGGCAACCAATTCTATCTTTGTGGGTTGACATTACTTTAAAACAAATGAAAGTTCTCTATTGTAAAAGTAATCAAAATTATATTTTTGAAAGGAATTTTGCAGCAACAATATACCATTTCCACATAATCCTTATTGGAGAAAAATAAAGTATCAAAAATCCACAATGCAAAAGAGTAACAAACATGCCACAAGATAACACTAGATGTAACTTGGGAAAACCTTTTCAAGGGAAAAATTAACCTCCAAAAGCACCCACATACTCAATGGATTATCTTAATAAATAAGATTACAATACACTTGTAGAATCTCCATGCGTCGTTGTCGCTCACTCAATGCATTAGGGTTCTCTCCCCCGACCCCTTTATAATAGCATTAGCGACAACGCCCTCCTGTAGGGCCCCGACACTATAGCCCCTATCCCACTAACCCCCTACCCTATTTGCCTTGGGGGGGAATGGTAGGAAAGGGCCCTCTCTATCTTGGCCAAAACCCCACTATCCAAGGCCCTGACAAACCCACCATCCAGGGCTTCGCTTAAATTCCGCCCTGCAGAGAAACACCGCCCGAGCTTTTTAACCACTCACCGCCCTATATGCCTTATATATGGTCAATAGCGAAGCAACTCTATAGCCTCCCACCCCCCAAAATCGGTGGCGGAGCCTCGGTCGGTGGGTAAGGCCTTCCTTCGGCAGCCTAAGGCTTGCCTTCATAGCCTCTAAAGCATCAAGCACCTTAGTTGCATTCCTTCATGTGAACAAGCAAATAAGAACCATGTAGTCACACATCCCAATCCTTGCTTCCTCGAGGACCACATATGCAACCTACAAGAGATGTTGAATCCAACCTTAGCCAACATGTCTAAGATTACATTATCTAGCCTCAATAACTTCACATGTGCTTGCTTTTATAAGAAAAAATTGCACAAAAGTGTGAACTGGTATTACATAAATCACGTACCTCAAAACCATAAGGTCACTAAACCATGACACAAAACTAAAAATATGTACTAAGTTTTCCCAATAATAAATATTTTTCCAATGTAACACTCATAGTAAATATTTATCCCAAATTTTAATACAACATATAGCTTGTTTTCCCAAGAATGTCTAACCCATGTAATATCCACATCTCTAGGATGCACCACAAATAATATTTATTTTTTATTAGCATTATTATTATGCAAGGTGTACAACAAACCTTTCTCAACAATTTAAAGTTCCAAGTAGTGGGGTATGCATGGGTTTGTTGTTGGTGTGATGTGAGGTATACAAGCTCATACACGCAAGTGAAACCCTGTTTGTGTGGCATTTTTGGAATGGGCAATTAAATGGTATACCTGTTCCACCATCTCAAGTGATAGATTATATTATAGCATAGGAGCAAGTAGATGAAGCAACAAGTCACCCTTTGGCAAAGGACCTTGGTCATTGAAGCCCTCTCTACACCCATCAATTCCTAAAGTTGTGGTAGACAGCCACTCATTTTTAGTCACACCTAAAGAAGAGGCCCACTTTACATAAGAGATTAAAGAGACTAGTGGAAAGGAATTTTAAAATGAATCCCATGAGATTGTCGATCAACACATTATAAAATGTATCTATACAAATGGTTTGACAATCAAGTTGTTCGCTCACTATATTGGCAATAATAATGATAATGTGGCTCCAAAAAGGTATTGTATAGGAGCGAATTTGCACCCCTTGTGTAAATTCCCCTTTTGCATACCCTCACCTTAGAAAATCAAACCCGAAGGAGAAATTCCACATCACCCATCCGAAAGGCATCCACTTGGCATTTGTTTTGTGTGTCGATGGGGGAATATTTGTCGGGGACGTGAGCACGGCGCACTGCCATCCCTGACAGATTCCTGCCTCTAGAGTCTACAAGAACGTTACACTCCCAATCGGGGACGAATTGTCATGCCTCTGTGTCGACCAGCTGACCCGAAAACAGCTCTTTCCCTCTCATTTTGGTCTTCAAATGCATCCATTTCACTATCACTCCATATTCTACACACTCATTTGATCTTCTTCACAATTCTAGCAATTCCCTTGATCTTTGTTGCATCCATTGAGCATTACAACAGTTTTGCTGCTCCATCAACTTCATTCAAAACATGTTCTGCTACCATAGAAGCTGCGAGTTTGGAGTCTTGCGAGACCTCCCTTCGTCCCTACTGTGGCCGTGGTGACTTTGCCAAGCTCGTTGTCTTGCATTCTCCCTTCATTGCCCTTGAGTGCCTTTGGGTGGAGGTGGTATTGCTTCACTTTCCTTCTTGTTGTAGTTTGATAGAGTAGCATTGTATCTTTTGTAGTGTTTAGTACTTTCCTTTCTCTTTCCTTTATCGTATTTTCAATTTCGTGGCTTTCCTGGCTGTTCGTGTGGGTGGAAACACCAAAGCAGGGGTTTGACTGAGGCAAACTCCTATACAACCCAACATTTTCCCTCTTGCTTGTGTGTAGGTGAACGTGTGAGTGGAGCTCGCTGGCGAACTAGAGCTTTAGTGAGTTGATATTCATCACTCTTGTCTTCATCTATCTTCTTTATCATTTACCGAGCTACTTTTCGTACTTCGTTCTATTTATTTCGTTAGAACTAGTTAGCTAGGCAGTCAGTAGGTTCTCTTGTATTTTACACTGTATTTCACTCTTTTTGGCCGTACTGACGCTAGCGTGCCAGAGAGACGCCAGCGCGTTGCGTTGTCATCCTAGACCTGTGTTGGCATCCTCGGATAGAGAGCTGTCTGAGGTGTAGTTTGAACTCCAGAAACCGGCTCATCTAGCCTCATTCAGGTTTTCGGATCTGTAGAGTGACAAAAGCACTTGAGAATGCTCTTCATTCTCGATCCTTATCCTAAACACTCATTAGCTTGAGGTAAGTTAGGGCAGTCGTCCACTCTCAGCTCTCCATGACCTGGAGCCTTGGTGCAGTTGGTCCCCCTCTCTTACATTTTTGGTGAACTCGACGTGAAACATTTTGGTTCCATTTAGCGGTGCTAAACGATCCTTTCCTCCTATCCTAGGAGCATTGTAGGTGTGAGTGTTGTGAGGCCTTCCACCTTGCAACCCAACCTGCGACCCCTAGTGGCGTAGTTGGAAGGTTTCGTAGGTATTGCAGAACGAAACCTTAGTTGGGCCACTATCTAATTGCAAGACCTTTGGGGGCTCTCTGAAAGCCTAGGTTAGTGTACATGATGGCTTCCTTTTTGCACCTGCCCATCCCGTCCATGCAATCTGCTACTAGTTCTCCAAGTATGACTTTCACCTCACACGACCTACCAAGGGGTTATAATAGAGAGCCATCTCCTCTTTACATCCCTACGCGATCAACGGAAACACTATAACAAGTGTTCTTGTTGACCCGACATGTCAGGTGAATGTTATAACTGAAATTATGTTGATCAATTTCCTACATAAAGATGGGTACAACGCACCTAAAAGTACCATCCATACACATAATGGAATTTTCGTGCCTCCCCTTGGTAGCATCACCTTGTCGGTCCTTGTTGGACTTAAGTCGGTGAACTTACCTTTTGATATAATCTCGGGGTTCGAACTCTTCAAGGTGAAACTAGGTATCCCCTGGTTGGTCACTATGAATGCAATTCCCTTGGTCGTGCATAAATGTTTGAAATTTATTAATGAGGGTTCAGTGCACGTAATCCACAACACCGGCTATAAACTGTTGGTTGTGCGTGGTAGCTATTCTCTGGATCACTTTTGGCCTGCACCCATTGGTCCGCTTCTGCCAAGGACAGACCTCTTGTACTGGACCTATGAAAAGTACAAGAAGGGGTGCCTAATGCCTAAAGTGAGATACCCTCCATCCCCTTATGCTATCTCACATAGGGCTTGTTTGAAAGCTGAAAAGGATGCCACCATGGCCTAGAAAAGGGAAGAAGAGAAGCGCTCTCGAGGTTCCTCTTCCTCCTCTTCTGTTGTCTAGCCTACCGCTTCCTCTCGCTATGGTAGAGGGAAGGGTCCTCATGGGGAATCCTCTATGTCTCGGCCTTTGCGGCCTCCTATCGCTCCTGCTTCCAAGGCAGTGAATGGGAAGAGACCCGCCGCTAAGACATTAGAATTAACTCCCCCTATTGTTATTCCAACCTCTTCTCAATATGTTCCTCGTGCTCCATCCTAGGAGTCTCTCCCTCCGCCAGAGATGGCCGTGATGGACACTCGATGGCCGAGTAGAAGCCTTTTTTTCCGTCTCAGCTTCCAGTCTCTAGCTCCTAGAGTCGCAGAAACCACCTTGTGCGTGAGCACAAGCATCAACTAAAGGCTCTAGCGGCTGAGCAGGCCGCTTTACAAAGGAAGGGGAGCCAATCGCCCCTATTTTAGGACCTCCTATTGTGTCCTCCTCTCTCGTCCCCTCTGCTTCAGTTCAATCGAATTCGTTTCTGCTTTCGGCTCTTGCTACAAGCGTGAATGCCCCTGACCCTAAAAAGTTGCAGGTGTTTTTTGCTCTTTCAGTTGAGCCCCCTCTCTTGATGTCCCTCCCGGAAATCCCACCATTCTCGAAGCCCATGGACATGCCGAACACTTCGGTGGTGTCCATTGTGGTTTTCTCCTCCTCCGCGACTTTTGCCTCGTCTATGGGGATCTTGCATCCCCCGACGAAGCGAAAAATGGAGGATGGCCCCACTTGCAATGGGGGTCGAAAGAGGAGTCCACCTCTTCAAAGGGTGGTTCTGCGTTAGCATGCGCCATCCTTGTGATGGAAGAAGCTCCGGTATCCCGGAGTTCGTCACTGCTCCCAAGTCACTTGGTGAGCCTAGCAATGAATCTCGGGTGCCGCCTCTCTCGCCCGTTGAGGTAACACATGGCACTCCTGTGAAGTGCATGTTTAACTCTTTGGACAAAGTCCTGGCCCTGTCGGCGATCTTCACGAAATCGTTGACCTTTGCTTCACAAGAACTGAGTGGAGGAGACCTCGAAGAGTCTCCTTCCTTGGCTCTTGTTGCAGGGGGGTCGAAGGGTTCCCCCCTTGACATTCCACCACTACAGGCTCACCCGCCTTCTGCGTATAATGATCTAGATTGGGAAGCAGACAACCTCTTGGTCCATCAGTGTTGGGGGGTCACCTCTTCTTTACCTTTAGATTAGGTGTGTGTTTGTTGTGATGTGTTCCCCCATGCTTGCACCATGTGTTCTTGGATGACCCCTTGACACCCTCGTAGGTGCTTGGATATAGGAGTGATTGTGTCGTAAAACTTCCTCTACTTGTGGCATCATTTTTCCTCTGTTATGTGTATTGATTTTCGACAAATTGGGGACGATGCAAAGTATTGGGGGCATTTAGGCTTCCCTTCCATGTTGACCCAACTTTTTATTTTTATTTTGTCTTCTTGTACATTCTTCATATGGTCTAATATAGTAGGGGGTTGATGACAATTCACTAAATATACTATTATTATACTTATATATATTTATGAGCAGCTCTAACCCCAAAATAGCAGATCGCCCCTATGCCCTTTGTTTGTGATACTATTGTCTCTTTTTGCAGATTTGGTCATCTTTCTCTCTTCTTTGCTTGATTCGTGATGTTGTGGTGTTGTCCCTCATGTGCGCAACAACATCACCACGGTGACATCTTGTTATGTCCCGCGAGCCACAACATCACTTTTTCATTCTTGCTTTTCTCTCCTTAGGATGCCTCATGCCTTGTGTTCGGCATGCACCATCCAAAGGGGAGGCTATCATGTCAACTTTGATTTTTAGAAAACAAATCCGTTGCAAACAAATCTTTTCTCGAAAATCCTTAAACTTTTTCAAAAATTACATTCTCAACAAGGACCCCTAGTGGAATGTGTTTCCTTCATGGTTCGCAAAGAAATAACTTAAAAAACTTTCCTCTAGGAGGGAGCAGCTTTTTCCTACAGGAGAAACCTTGACCTTCCCCTCGCAAGGGGGCATTTTCTTCCTTTCGAATTCCTTGATGAAGTGAACATCTTTCAAAGGGATTCCTTGATGGTGAATTGATTTGCGAAAAACATTCTTGCACTTTCAAATAGTGTGTCCCTTAAGTGGACCCTTTTTCTTTTGAAGGGTTCTTGAGGGACCCCTTTGAAAGCTATTCCTTCAATTTTTGATTATTTGTGTGACTGTCTGCTTGCTTGCCTATGTGGTTGCTTTTTGTTTTCTGACATGTTTTATCTACAGATTAACATGTTGCTTTGCAGGTGCGCCTGTCAAGCTGTTTTCCAATCTAACTCTACGGAGTCCCCTTACACTGGGCTTCTTCAGGAGAGTACCTGGAGGGTGCCTTTTTTGCAAGTCTGAGGGCCTGTGAAGTGCTTGCATCCTGCGGGATTTGTTCATCGTTGGTCTGCGGGCCTTCGGTGTACTTTGTTCAACTTCGTAGTTCCGCGGAGCTACGAAGTCCTTTTGTTCGAACCTCCTCAAGAGAGAGTACCTGTGGAGTCCTTTGCCTACCCTACACTTTTGAGCTCGCTAGATTGCAGTCTGCTTCCTTGACGGTTCAAGTATACATTTCCAACTCTTAGATCTAATTTATTGAACACTCATTGACACTCGTGCTCGCTAAAGTGGGGGCAAAATGTATAGGAGAGAATTTGCACTCCTTGTGTAAATTCCCCTTTTGCATTCCCTCACCTTAGAAAAATCAAACCCGAAGGCGAAATTCCACATCACCCATCTGAAATGCATCCACTTGACACCTATTTTGTGTGTCGGTGGGGGAATATTTGTCGAGGACACGAATGTGGTGCGTGGACGTCTGCGCGGTGCGTTGTTGTCCCTGACAGATTCCTGCCTCTAGAGTATGTAGGAACAGGAACGTTACACTCATTGGGGAGAAATTGTAATTCCTCTATGTCGACCATCTAACCCGAAAACAGCTCTTTCCCTCTCATTTTGGTCTTCAAATGCATCCATTTCACTATCACTCCATCTTCCACACACTCATTCGCTCTTCACGATTCTAGCAATTCACTTGATCTTTGTTGCATCCATTGAGCATTACAGCAATGTTGTTGCTCCATCAACTTCATTGAGAACGTGTTGTGCTACCATAGAAGCTGCGAATTTGGAGTCTTGCGAGACCTCCCTTCATCATTGTTGCGGCGGTGTCGACTTTGCCAAGCCCATTGTCTTGCATTCTCCCTTCATTGGCCTTGAGTGCCTTTGGGTGGAGGTGGTATTGCTTCACTTTCCTTCTTGTTATGGTTTGATAGAGTAGCATTGTATCTTTTCTAGTGTTCAATACTTTCCTTTCTCTTTCCTTTATCGTATTTTCTACTTCGTGGCTTTCCTGGCTATCCGTGGAGGTAGAAACACCAAAGCGGGGGTTTGACTGAGGCAAACCCCTATATAGCCCAACATTTTTCCATCTCTTGCTTGCGTGTAGGTGAATGTATGTGTGGAGCTCACTGGCAAACTGGAGCTTTAGTGAGTTAATATTCATCACCCTTGTCTTCATCTATCTTCTTTATCATTTACGTAGCTACTTTTCGTACTTCATAGTTCTGTTTATTTCGTTAGAACTAGTTAGTTAGGTAGTCAATAGGTTCTCTGGTATTTTACACTGTATTTCACTATTTTTGGCCATACATACGCCATCGCGTTAGAGAGACGCCAGCATGCCACACTGTCATCCCAGACCCGCCTTGTCGTCCTCGGACAGAGAGCTATCTGAGGTGCAATTTGAACTCCAGAAACCGGCTCATCTAGCCTCATTCAAGTTTTTGGATCTGTAGAGTGACAAAAGCACTTGAGAGTGCTCTTCATTCTCGATCCTTATCTTAAACACTCGTTAGCTTGAGGTAAGTTAGGGTAGCCCTCTGCTCTCAGCTCTTCGTGACCTAGAGCCTTCATGTGGTTGGTCCCCCTCTCTTACAGGTATAAGGGCCCAAATTATTAGGTGTGCAACACTTTATTGAAAATGAGGGGAAACTTGTAGAAAAATTCATTGAATCCCATTAAATATTGATGAAAAGAGGGGGGTTTTCATCATTTCCAATGGGAGGAAGGATGCTAAAAAATCAGTGAAGAGCACAAAAAATTTACTAAGGGAAGGGGGGGTGGGGGTGAATCAGTAAATCAAACCAAACTTTCAATTCTCAATCTTTTCAAACTTATTACAATCAACTTTTCATATGATTCAATGAAAGCAAGTTGACACCACTTTATTGAAAATGATTTAAATGACTTTTACAATTAATGTAGGCACCAACCTACTTGATTTACAAATGAGATGATTTTGTAGGTTACAACCTACAAGGAACACCCACTCCTTTACAATTTTTAGTAGGCACCAACCTACAAGGAGCACCAACCCCTAATGCAAGGCACCAAACCTTGACTTGATGGATGAAGTAAAGGAATTCAATCAGATCTGCACTCTCCCAATCCTCCAATCTGCCTTTGTGATGAAAAATCTCACACTCAGCCCACACAAGAAGATGGGTTTCTGATTTGTATCACCTGAAACTTCACAACCACACTTCAGCCTTTGAATGAAATGTCATTCATATATCTTACTCAAATTGCATCTGAAAGAACACAACAATACCTGCAACTTTTAAAGAGTGTCTTTTCATAAGATAAATCTGTTCCTTAGTTTGTTGAGATCGAACCTTTTAATTACTTGCTTTTCTCTAAAATTCCACTTAACTTCTAAATCTGATCAACTTCCTTTTGATTACTTCTGATTATTAAAGGTTACACAACTTCAAAACAGGCCTGACTTTTCAACCAATGAATAATTTCTCTTTCAAAAAAAAGACTAAAAAGACGTCATGACACTAAAAGATTTTTTCTTTTTACTAATTGCATTCTTCTAAAAGACATTACATAAACACACATCCTTTTGAAAGAATGTATCCTTTCAAACTTACGCAATAGAAGATGTCTTTGACAAAGTACGTGACTCTTCAAAATAATACACATTCCTTCTAATGTGTCCCTTCATTTGTCTGGAACGTGCCATTTTGGTATCGCCTCTTTTCCTTAACAAGTCTTTTTAATTCATACTTCTTTTGACTTGACTAATCTTCCTTAATTCGTGCTTCTTAACAAATTTCTTTAATGCATGCTTTTTAACAGATTTCTTTAATTTGTGTTTTGCTGGGCAGCAATCCTGTTGATGTAATGAATGCATATGTAGTTTTAATGAAAAATATCCACCAAATTTTAATCAATTTGCAGCCACCCTCCTTTTGAAGATTAATTATGTAGCTACAGCATGAGAATAAACACGTTCTGTAGCTTTAATAATTTTTTATTTGTCTACACTCCATTCTTCAGATTTTTGATCTTTAATTGGTCTTCAATTTTAATCTGATCTTTAACATAGATTAATTCGATCTGACTTCATAGAATTTCCTTCATTAATACTCAACAATGAATTGTTCAACTTTAATAGCCTGATTAAGCCAAGTCTTGACATCAATGACAATTCTTCTAACAATCTCCCCCTTTGTCATTGATGGCAACCTCTTCAATGGCAACTTTTGATCTTCATCTTACTGCTCCCCCTGACTCCAATTTCTCCCCCTTTGACATCAATGGCAAGGGTCTTCTAACAATGTTTTGCCTCTTTTTGTTCCATGGAGCTATAAGATACTATGCATAGCTCGCCCTAAATGTATTCTTCCACCCATTAATTTGATGGATGTGGGACAACTCCCAATTTGTCCCTTAGATACTCAAATGTATCTCTTCGTAATGGTTTGGTGAATATATCAGCAATTTACTCTTTTGTAGCTATATATTCCAAACACACTTGTCTTTCTGCTACTTGCTCTCTTAAAAAGTGATACTTAATAGGAATATGCTTGGTCCTTGAGTGCATCACTGGATTCTTGGAGATGTTGATTGCACTAGTGTTGTCACAATAGATAGTGCAAGGATGATTGTATTCCATCTTGATGTCTTTTAAAGTTTTCCTCATCCACAAAAGTATAGTGCAACATGCTGCTGCTACTATATATTCAGCTTTTGTTGTAGATAGAGAGACTGATTCTTGCTTTTTGCTCATCCAAGGTACTAAGTTCCCTCCAAGAAAAAAGGCTCCTCCACTTGTACTTTTTCTATCATCCACATTGCCTGCCCAATCAGCATCTGTGAATGCTTCAAGAGTAAAATTTTTGCTGATAGGGTACCATAGACCATATTCCATAGTGCCTTTCAAATATTTGAATATTCGTTTTACTCATAGTTGGCAGACTCGTACAAAACTTGCCAAGTTTTCAAAAACTCACGAGTTTTTTTAAACAAGTTTTTTTTAGTTTAAAGTTTTTTCTTGGACTAGTTTTTCCGAGTTTTTTCGAAAAACTCGCGAGTTTTTGCCTAGTTTTTCGAATGCCGAGTTTTTCAAAAAACTCGGCTATGCAGAACTTAAAGCTAAAAATGTCTTTTTTGATGTTTATTAAGCAATTTTTTAAGTTCCCGAGTTTTTCCGAGTTTTTGGCGAGTTTTAAAAAACTCTCCAATTTTTCCCTTGGCGAGTTTTTTGTTGGGGCGAGTTTTCCAACTATGGTTTTACTACATGAACATGTGTTTCTTTTGGTGCTGCTTGAAATCTTGCCACTACTCCAACAGCTTGCATTATGTCTGGTCTTGTAGTAGTTAGGTACAACAAACTCCCAATCATTGACCTATAAAGGGTTCGATTCATTTCTTGGGACTCATCTTCTTTACTTAACTTGCAACTTGTAACCATGGGAGTACTCACAAGATTGCAATCTTCCATCCCAAACTTCTTTAACATTTCCTTCACATATTTGGCTTGGGAGATGAAAATTACTTTGCTAGATTGTGAAATTTGTAGCCCAAGGAAGAAAGATCGTTCTCCCAACATTAACATCTCAAACTCCTTTTGCATGCATGATGAAAACTCTTTGCACATTTTTTCCTTCTCTCCACCAAAAATGATGTCATCTACATACACCACCACAATCAGTAAGTGTCCATCCTCTTCTTTGATGTATAGATTGTTGTCTACATCTCCTCTTTTGAATCCTTGCTCTTTGAGATGCTTGTCAAGTCTAGAGTACCAAGCTCTTGGGGCTTGTTTGAGCCCATAGAGAGCTTTCTTCAATTTGCACACATAATCTTTGTCTTCTGATAGAAGGAAACCTTCAGGTTGTTCAATATAAACCTCCTCTTCTAGATCTCCATTGAGAAAAGAAGATTTGACGTCCATTTGATATACTTTGAATTTCTTGTGACTTGCATAGTCTAGAAACATTCTAATTGCTTCAATCCTTGCAGCTGGTGCAAATGTTTCTTCAAAGTCCACTCCTTCAACTTGAGCATAGCCTTTGCACACTAATCTTGCTTTGTTCCTTGTGACTTGTGTTGGAAATATTGTCATTGATGTCAAATATGAAGACAAATGCTGTCATTGATGCCAAAGGCAGATTGAGAGAAAAATCGTTAATGGATGAAAGAATTCTCATCATTGTTGATCTCAATAAAGGACATCAAGGATGGTACAATGATCAGAAATAAGATAAAGCTCATTGGAGTTACACATAGAACAGGTTGGGGGTATAATAAAGAGAGTCACAAATACTTGCTAGCTGTTGTATGACATTTCCCGATTTATAAGAAAAAGTTGAAGAAAAGAGGCCCGATAACCTTATCTGTCTGTCAAATATAATTAAAGGTGAGAGCATGATATTAGGAGGCGACTTTATTTATAAGGTCATGATACTTTATTGAGGCAGGGGTCTTGCTAATGAATGAGCAAACATTATTATTATCGATTTATTAAAGAATATATCGCTGTCAGGGACTTTTCCGTTTGAAGTAAAGCGCAGTGGATGGTATTATTCCGAACGCACAATTACTTTGCTATGGACATGGAGAATAATAGACGTGGAAGTTTTATTTGCTACCGACTTGGATGTAAGGTGGATGTGGAGAATAATCAAATTATAAGCATACACATTCAACAACGATTATAATCGTGATTAAGACAAATCAAGTCAAAAAGGTATCGATGTATTGAAAAAAAGGCAACGATTCACTAATGAAGAGACGTGAGTTCATGATATGAATTGTTAATGTTCAAACAGCGTCAGGCTATATCTTCCAGATCAGAGTATGATGATAATTCTGTTGTACCCAAACCAAATTTTTTGCTTCATCAAGGCATTTTGCATAAAAGAGTATAAACCTTGCTAAATGATGTAAAATACAGTTTTGGGCAATATCAAGCATGGAGTTTTTGTCAATATTTTGTCAGTCAAAGTCAGTTTTATTGATCAGAACCTGAAGCAGAGACTCAGAATGGAGCTTTTCATGATGGAGGAGCGTCTCACGACAGCATTTCACATTGCACATGGTCATTTCAGTGGTCAAAACGGAGTTTTCGATGGTTAATTTTTGAAGATTTTTCAAGGAAAAGCTTTCCGAGACCCGCAGCTCTGGCAACTGGCGACAGAAGTTGAAATTTCCAAAGTTCCAGATATGAGAAAATTGTTCTTTTCCAGCAAAAGCGCAACTATAGCTTGAGGGCGCCCATTTTAAAGAGGGGTAGATTCTAGTACTTTTGGTGGCTGATACAGTTAATCTCTTCTCGACTAGTCTGCTTATCCAACGAGATATCAAACGCAATCATCTGAGTCCTAGAGCTCTGCAGCAGTCGTCTGAAGATGGGCCTATAATGGAGTTTTCATGTTCTAGAGCTTCTTTATTGCATTTCTAGAGCAACTATAGCTCAGGAGCGCTGGTTAAAATGACCCTTAAGATGGCAAAATTTGCAAACGAAGTCTTCTTGACATCAGTTCTACTCTAGTTCAGCTTCGCGATGCACCATCCTGCTTATCAATCCGACATTCCAGGTGAGAGTGGCAGAGGTTCTACCAAGCACGTAATTTCACGGGCAGACCAACATAAAATTTGCATTGTATTTCTACAGTCCAGAGGCGCCTAGCCTTTAGGCCTGTCAGATGAGGTCGTTCGCGTTCGAAGTCTTCACGAGACTTGAGCGTAATTATTTTATCTATTCAACGAGCCCAGCCGTCAGCCTTCAGGATTTGGCAAACGCTCGTACGTGCGAGGTCTTTGGCGAAATGCTGAAAAGTAAAGACATCCGGAAAATGGCTAAGTATGGAGCGTATATTTTAAATAAAATACGCACTTGTATTTTTGAGGTCTTAGAAGCAGTTTTCTTGCTTCGTCGCCTCTAGAGACTTCTCTCATGGGTCCTTCTGGCTGTCCGTTAAAACAAACGTGGC
>VDFB02042942.1:0-13859 GCA_007258455.2 Sequoia sempervirens
ATAGTTCTAGAAAAGAAAAGCATTCATAGATATCAAGTTTGTATATGAATGCAAGTTTCCTACTATTCGCAGAGTTGTTTATGTGTATTTATTCTACATTTCTTCTAAGTTTTAACTTTCAGATAAATAAACTCACCATTCAGATTTGATTAGATATTTATTATGCATGGTCTTCGACCTACTGCATCTAAAGTGCACTCAAGCACACAACAATAACTGAATTAGTATCACATAAAGATATAAATCAAAAAATATAATACATTAATTCAAATATTTATAATCTATTTTGCTTCATCGTCAAAGTAAAACACATTGAATATTATTCAACTTTTCATAATTTAAGTAAACACTTTCAAATATCACCACACCAAAACACCATAATATTCATTATTACTCTACCACACACATCAGATCATATAAAAAATCCATGCAAAACCAAAAGCAACCTGCATAAGGTTCTAAGACGTGACATCCTTCCCCACTAGGAAGAGATATCATCTCGATGTCTTAGTACAAACCCACACAAAAAAATATAAAAAATCAGTGTATCATAAGTCTCTAAATGCAAGAAAAGAAAATCATGCTAAGATCTCAAGTGAGGAAAAGCTCTGTCAATGTCCTCGACATTCTCCCAGGTGGCATTATCCACCGAATATTGGTCCCACTGAACCCTATACTGCATAATATCCTGATTCCGCAACTTAACATTATGCTCTTCCAGTATACTAACGGGCTCCACCTGCATCACTACTAGGTCTTGTACCTGCAACGCACACCAGTCAAGAATATGAGCAACATATGGATGATAGGGCTTAAGCACTGAGACATGAAATACATTATGGATCTGGGATAGAGCCGGTGGCAGAGTAAGCCTATAAGCAACCAGATTAATCACCTCCAAGACATCAAAGGGCCCAACAAACCTAGGGGAAAGCTTAGAGTTCTTGCTGAAATAGATTGAACTCTTATGTGGCCAAACTCTCAAGAAGACTTTGTCTCCTATAGAGAATTGTATGAAATTTTTGTTCGTATATGCAAGAATCTTCTATCGATCTGAAGCTTGCTTTAGCTTTTCTTTAATAAGCTTCATCTGGTCTTCCATTTACCTCAACATTTCAGGACCAATCACAATCCTATCCTCTACCCTGTCCCAACTGATGGGTGTTTGACATTTATGTCCATACAGGGCCTCGAATGGTGCCATACCCAAAGAGGCGTGATAGGAGTTGTTGTAAGCAAACTCCACCAAGGGAAAATACTCCTCCCATTTGTGTTGTTGCTCCATACAATACATTCAGAGGAGATCCTCCACTATCTGGTTCACCCTCTTTGACTGACCATCGGTCTGAGGATGATATGCGAAACTAAAATTTAATTTGGTTCCCAGGGAAGAACTCAAAGTGGTCCAAAATCTGGAAGTCATCCGAGTGTCACGATCTGAAATGATCATTTCTGGCACTCCATGCAATTAGAAGATTTCCTATACAAATTTCCTCGCCAAAACCATCGAACCATCTTTGAGGTTCCCATGAATGAAATGTGCTACCTTAGTCAATTTATCCACCACAACTAGGATGGTATCATGTCGATTCCTAGACAATGGCAATCCTTGAATAAAGTCCATAGTGATCACCTGCCACTTATATTCTAGCACCCTGTGAGGATATAAAAGTCCTACCGGATGCACATTCTCAACCTTAACTCGCTGGCACTCCCAACATCAGGCTATAAATGCTGTAACATCTCTTTTGAATCCTGGCTAGAAATATAGAGGCTTGAGTCCCTCAACCATTTTAGTCACACCAGGGTATCCTGAATAAGGGGCATTATGGAATTCCTCTAGCACCAAATCTCTCAACCCTGCAGAGTTAGGAATATACATGCGACCCCTGAATCTCAAGAGTCCATCAGACTCAAGTACATAACCAACAAACTTGCGATCCGAAGGATCCTTCTCTAGGGCTTGTTTCACCCTTTCATACTGCTCATCCCCGGGTAAGGCCTAAACTACCTACTCCTTGAAATTATATTTTATGGTAATCATGGCTGCAAGATGTCTTCTCCTACTCAAGGCATCTCCTACTCTATTTTCCTTCCTTTTAATGTACTCAATGCCAAAGTCATATTCACTCAAAAATTCCAACCATTGCCTCTGATGAGCATTTAGGTTGGGTTGAGTAAAGATGTACTATAACCCAACATGATCTATTTTTAATTCAAAGGGATTTCCCAAGAGATAGTGTCTCCACATCTGAAGGGCATGAACTATGGCTACCAACTCTAAATCATGTGGTGCATAATTTAACTCATGTTGTTTCAACTTTCTTGATTCATATGCCACCACTTGTCCTTCCTGCATGAGAAAAACTCCTACCCCTTCTCCTAATGCATCAGTAATCATTGTAAAATGGCCATTTAGATTAGGCACAACTAAAATAGGTGTAGAAGTGAGCTTCTCTTTTAGCAACTGGAAAGCTTTTTTACACCTTTCACTCCACTCAAATTTCTTTCCCTTCTTTTGGAGTGTGGTAATGGGCACTGCTATTGTCGAGAACCCTTGCACAAATATCCTGTAATACCCTGCAAGTTCCATAAAGCTTCAGACTTCTGAAACATTTTGCGGTGCTAGCCAATCTAAGACTACCTTAATCTTATCTAGCTCCATAGCTATCCCTTCTGTTGAAATAACGTGTCCCAAGTAATGCACCTCATATCAGAAAAAGGTACATTTGGACATTTTCCCATATAACTTATGTTCCCTCAACTGCTGCAATACTATCCTCAAATGCTTCTCATGCTCTTCCTCTGACTTAGAATATATCAAAATATCATCAAGGAAGATTAAAACAAAGTTATCTAAGTAGTCTCAAAAAACACTATTCATCAAATTCATGAAGGTTGTAGGGGCATTAGTTAGCCTGAACGGTAGCACTGTAAATTCGTAGTGCCCATACCTCATCCTGAATGCATTCTTGTGAATATCTTCATCCTTTAACCTCAACTGATGATACCCCGATCTCATATCTATTTTTTAGAATACCTTGGAATCTTTTAACTGGGCAAACAAATCATCAATACGGGGAAGCATGTATTTATTCTTGATAGTAACCTTGTTAAGCATCCTATAATCAATGCATAGCCTCAAGGTCCCATCCTTCTTCTTCACAAATATAACAGGAGCTCCCCAGGGTGACACACTTGGTCTAATGAAACCTTGTTTCAACAATTCCTCCAGTTGGGCTTTTAGCTCATATAACTCTATTGTGTTCATCCTGTACAGGGCTTTGGACTGAGGTTCTACGCCTGGTATCAAATCAATTGAAAAATCGAATACACGCTCATGCGGTAGCTCAATTAGCTCTTTAGGAAAAACATCCTCAAATTCTTTTAGAATTGAATGATCATTAACTAATGATTTTGTCTCATCAAGGTCCTTGACCTTTATTGCATAAATAGTGCATCCCTTTTGACTTTCCTTCTTTAATTGCATGGCTGAGACTTGCCTAAGTTCCAGAGGCCTTTTTACACCACAAATCTCCACATGATTTCCTTGGTCATCAAGAAACCTTATTGATTTCTCCTCGCAATCCACAAGGGCCTTATGTTCAGAAAGCCAATTTATCCCTAAAATCACATCATAAGATCCCAATGGTGCTACATACAAATTAACTTGCGTTTTGAGACTAGGGAGTTCAAGTTCACTACAAAACAAGCATTGCTCTACCTTCCTCTCTACCCAGTTCCCATATTGAACTTTCCATGAATTAGCCATATAGCCCAGTCTAACTAATAATTTAGATACAACATGAGGATCCACAAAACTATCAGTGGCACCAATATCAATCAAAATAGAAACAGGACTTCCAAAAAGTTTACCCGAAAGCTGGATAGGAGTGGATTGATAATCTGCTTGGCAATTGTCAGCCGCCGCATGAATATGATGTTGATTCCTGTTGTTTTGTATGTTAAACCTCTAAGGGCACACACTAGCGTAATGCTCACCACCACAAGTATAACAACCCCCATGAGGCACTTTGGGATTGTCAGAAAAATCCCTCCTGTTATTGTCATTCTTCTTATTGAAATTAGCCCTCTTATTGTTATTCTAGTTTCCATCATTACGGTTCTGAGGACTACCACCCCTTTTTTAATTTTTGATCTGCCTGTTATTATTTCCTTGGTTACCCTGATTGCTCTAATTTCCCTGGTTATTGTTACCTTGGCGTTTCCTTACTGTTACTTGGCTTCCCTACTTTTCTTGTAGTTTGCAACCTGTTGCATTTTATGTTCTTACAAAAGTTCCAATTCAAAGGCTTCATCCATGGTAGCTGGTCTATGCATATCCACCTCATTTCCAATTTGAGGGCTAAGCCCCAGAATGAATTTTTGAATTTGAAACCTCTGATCATGTTGGTACTGAGGTACGTACTTAAGCAAGTGAGAGAATTTTTCCCAATACTGTGTCATTGTCATTCCTCCTTGAATGAGCACCTAGAATTCTATCATTTTCTTATCAAAATAAGACTGTGGAAGCCACCTCTTCCTGAAGGTCTGCAAAAATTGTTCCCATGTCAATTTTCTAGGCAAAAACTATTTATTAGCCCTTTCATTCTCCCACCATGTAGCAGCTTCACCTGTAAGCTAGTAGGATCCCCATTCCGCCTTAGTTTCCTCAGATAGGTTTCGAAGGGAAAAATACCTTTCCATTTCAATAATCCATGCTTCTGCCCCATCACCAAAGGATTTACCATCAAACTTGGGTGGCACCACCTTCTTGAGGTCCGTACCCAACTCCTCATCTACATTCATTAGCTTACTTTGATTCTTTTCAGTTCTGGGGTTTTCTCCATTTGGTTCATTCCTAATGTTTTCACTTTCACCAAGTTTGAACCTTGTTGACCTAGTTTGTCTTGTCTGCTCAAGGTTATCAATCCTAGCCTCTTGCCTACTTAAAATGGCCAAAATCTGATCCAAATTATCATTGGTATCACCACGGGATCCTCCTCCCTGTTCCCGTTGATAATATCTACCCTCCATTAGGGTTACCCTGGCAGAACATAACATCAAGCATAATTAGGCATAGGTCTTAGAGTTGAACCTTGCTGCTCTGATACCAAAATGTAATTCTCAATAGATTATGTTCTTTAAACCAAATAATTTTCCAATCTTAATACATTCCAAATATATTAAAAGTAAAAGATACATATATCAAGATCTTTCCATAATTGCTCAAAAGGAAAATTCAGTAATAAATTTCATTCCATGTATGCAAAAGAAATAAATTCCATTAACAAGGATCATTGCAATGATATATATGTAAATTCCAATTGCATATCAATAAGTTTCCATAAATTCTTTCAAGTTTTGATTACAACAATATCATTCAATCAATACATCTATTTCAGTGTTACATCAAAACTTTCATTCCAATACATCTATTTCAATGTTACAATACTGAATTACAAATAGAAATACATTTACAAGTGGGCTTTACAAGCCATCCACATTATTACATGAATACATTTATAGCACATAAATCTCTGAACCTCAACCACCGTGACACCACTGGTCTTCTTGCAAGCTGGGGCCAAGAGTGTGATTAAGGCACCTTTTCCGCCCAACCACAAAGTACAAGACTTCCTCAGGGTTTCTCCCCTAGCAGAGAAATCCACGGCTGCGCAGGAATTCGCAACCTGAACAACAACAGGGGAGGGAACTCTTTCCGATGCAAACTTGAGTGCTATATGCATTTGCTGAGAATCGCTATTTCCTGCAAGAGGTGGCGAGAACCTATATTCATTTAGTTCTAGGCTTTTAATTCCATCTATTTCAATGGTGCATGTGCTTGGCCAGCATAAATAAAATAAATATTCCGTTTAGAAGGTAAACTCACGTATCTGTCGATTCACCTTGCATCGCCAAAGAAAGTTTCCATAAAATCGATAAAATAATACATTTCCATACGAGTTCACATTCAATTTTACAAATTGCTAATTCAAAATTTCATCATTTCCAATGTTGACACAAGATTGTCCGAAAATAGCTTTCATGCATGCACAATTTAGTAGTAAGAGGTTTTCTTGGTACAATTTCTAGTGAGTTTACAATGCAAAATAAATTCAGTCCCAATTCTAGTTTCTAAATTAGTTTTGATCACAGTAAATAATTTTGATAGTTTCAGCAAAAAGAAATCCACTCTTTTCAAAAAATTCACTAATTTTGAATGTGTTTTCAATAACCTACATTTGCTATAAAGTTTCATCTTCAGCTTTTAACATAGCCTTATGAGTATTCCACTAAGTTCAAAAATGAAAAATGGTGACTCATACAATGCATCGATATTTAGAAAAATAATAGTTTAAGAAAAGAAAAACAAAGTAAATTTCCAGATTTGCACATAAACACAAGTTTGCTAGTGTACATAGTTATTTATGTGAATTTAATCTGCTTCTTTTCTAAGTTTCTAACTTGTAGATATTAAAGTTCACCGTACAGATTTGTATATGTATTTATTATGTATGTATATATTGATATATATCATATATACATATATTTATAAATGCAACATAGACTAATAATTGAATATATATATATATCTCTGTGTGTGTGTGTGTGTGTGTGTGTGTGCTTGTACACAATACTGAGTTTTTTCTGTGTAATACCAATGACAAAAGGTAATGTTTTTTATGCCAGGTAAATATAAATATATATAAATATATATATATATATAAATATATATAAATATATAAATATATATAAATATATAAATATATATAAATATATATATATATATAAATATATATAAATATATATATAAATATATATATATTAATATATATATCTGTGTGTGTATATATATATATATTTGTTTAAATATGTATTTATTCATATATATTTTCTATGGAAGAATGCAGAGTTTACAAATGTCAGAGTCAGTATGTTTGTGTATATGTATGTGTATATACATATATATATATAGCTGTGTTTGTGTATATATATATGATTTATATATAATCTATACAAACATTACAGCTGATTGTGCTTCCAACGCATAAGCTGAAGATCATAATTCACATTCTTTTGAAAGGTACTCAACATTTCATAAATCGTAGTTTCAAAAGCTAAGAGGGGCTGATGCCTCCCCCATAGGGGAAGGTGCTGCCTGTGAGGGGGCAGCGCCTCCTCCACAGGCCTTGGCCTGTGGAGGGCACTATACTCTCACAGCGTCACCCCTTCCTCTATGGGTTGGGGTTGGGGTTGATCCCCTATTTCATTAAAACTTGACTTTTAAAGACATAAATTTCAATGACTTCTCAATCGACTGTTTCCAAAAGCTTAGAAATTGTGTGTAAAAATATATTAACATTTATATATATATATGCACTGGGAAATGAAGTGTGTATATATATACATATTCAGAATTTATGTGAAAAGAATTAGCAATGAGACAGAAATATAAACCACAATTTGCAAAGGAGAAAAGCCCCAATTTGAAGGGGTAAAATTAAGCAAATTCTTTCAATACACTCAAAAGAAAGGGAACATTTTCCCAGATTTTCACAATTTTTGCATATAATTCAAACACTTGGTACTCAAATTCCTTAGTAGTATTTACAAATTTCAAGCAAGATTTGTGGAATAAGAATGGAAAACCTGGATATTACGCTTCCAGATGGAGATGCTCTTCAGATAACTTCTTCCCTTTGCCCCTTTTGAATTTGGTTTTTCCTAGCAAGCTTCTTCTCTTTCCTTCTTTCCAGTTGCTTTTCTAGCTCTTTATTTTCCTACTATCTTCCAAAGAAAAATTCTCAAACTCACTAAACTAAAGGATTCAACATTTTCTTGGCAACCATTAGAGAAAAATTGCAGAGCTTATTTTCAAGAATGTTTTCAAGAACCGTTACCTTCTCGGGAACTCTTTTCCCTTTTTAAAAATGCTTTACCTTTCCATTTCCTACCCTAATCTTGAAAATGGATTTAAAAATAAGAATAATATTTATTTTAATTGCATGTAAACCACTTTTGAAAATATTTACCCAATAATAAAATAAAAATCTTCTTACTATTAGTTAACTTATTAACTCAAAGATTAACACTAATTAAAAGAAGAATAGAATGCATAAGCATATAAATCAAAATCTATAATTAACTTTAATTAAAACTTAATCCTTTATTTTATCATGTTTTCACTTCATCATTTATTTAATTTACTAATTTTTATTTAATTTACACATAATTCAAAACAAACACACTAAAATTAACATTCCTAAATGCATACTACATGAATCTAAGTGCTCCTATGTGTGATCGAGAGGACTTCCTGCTTTGTCCTGTCAAGAAGCTAACCTCCTCTCCTTAATCACACCCTTGGTCTTCGACCTCCTGCAACTCAAGTGCACTCAGGAACACAACAATACTTGTATTAGTATCAAATAAAGATATAAATCAAGCAATACATTACATTAATAAAAATATTTCTACTCTATTTTGCTTCATTTTCAAAGTAAAACATATTCAATACTATTCAACTTTTCATAATTTAAATAAACACTTTCATTTATCTCCACACCATAACACCATCATATTAGTTATTGTTCTACCAGGCACATCAAAACATGTAACAAATCCACACAAAACCAAAAGTAACTTGCATCAGGGTTGAGATGTGACAATCAACAGTCAACACCCATTCACCGTGGATAAATCTCTATCACTCCTCGTTGACCCCACGGGTCTTGATCGAGCCCCATTGAAATCTTAGTGGGGTATGTGGGCACCGTTCGATCTTTCCACCTTAACCATCACCATCAATCTCACCGAAGGAAAATACTTGCATGATACATAGGAAATATTGAATGAACCAAGTATTTGCTTAGTCGGTAAGATAGCTATCGAGTTGCTGAAGAGACTCCAGGGCGAGTGTTGCTGATATGCTCTTGTCATATTGATAAAACTTATCACTCCATCATTGAGTCACTAAAAATATGAACTTAAGAACCTCTAGTCAAAGGTTGTGAAGTTATGAAAAATCACAACACGCTGACAGCAAAGAGAACCTCAGACCTTGTCAATCGGTTTCCAAGATGTGAGAGACCGGTTACAGGACAAACATCAATGGGCTTAAGTCATTACATAAGCTTCTTGCAACAACCAAACACAAATCACCATCAAAATAGAACATTTGTGAGGATGCCATGACTGTAAACACATTAGGGTTTATTTGTAAACCTTAAGATAACCCGAGAGAAGAAATAAATCATTTTTGGGTGCATCCTTCACTTTCTCTACCTGAAGAGCACATCACTAGAATGGTCTCAAAAAACCCACATCAAATCTCCCATTAGATTTTCATTCACATACTTGGAGATGCAAGTTGTAAAAATATGACAACATTGTAACATCTTGATCAACTTTATAATATTTGCAAGATATTCACTTTAGCATCATCAACCTATACACACTTCCAAAACTAGATCCACTATTCGCATGTTCATCCTTTGTCATCATGCCAACAATCTCCCTTGCATGATCAATTCCACTCCTTTGACATCAAAGACAACATCGTAGCATATGCATTCATTAGCAACTTGTACCCATGCTACATTTTCACAGTAAACCTTATCTCTCCTTGACATCAATGAAACTTTCCATTAATTCCATCATCCTCACTTGCATGAGCAACTCCATTTCATCTCCGATCCTCTTCCATCATGCCAACAATCTGCCTTGCATGATTTTCCCTTTTGACATCAATGACAACTACATGCCAACAACTTGCTTCTCTGATTTTGTCATGATAAAGGGAGGATGGAATAAGATCAATGATGTACTCAAACCTTTGGAAATGAAGAGGGTGAGAGAAAGAAACCATGATCCCAATGGATTCATGGCATGAATGAAAGAAATAATTAGAAGTTTAAAATTCATCCATAACTTCTACTTCCAAGAAGATGTAATAAGAAATATTTTTGACTTTTAGAAACAAGATGACCGATAGATCAAGTGGATTTACTTCAAAAAATGTGAGGAGGAAATAAGAGAAAAATATCTACAATTTATAGCTCTTGAAGAGATTAAACATGTAATGCAAATAGTTGAATATATTTATCAGAATTTTGAGATAGTTGTTGGGCATTTGAAGGGAGAAAAATTAATTCAGGATAAGGGGAAGGCTATTAAAATAGAGGAACAAGGTGAAGGGGATACCCCTGTGATGGAAGAAATACGAGCCTCTCAGCCACCAAAGAAAGTAATTTTCTTCAAAAGGATGAAAGATAGGGTGAAGGAGAAGAAACAAGTAGTGCTTACCTCTTCCCAACAAGAGGAACCAAGAGTGCCTTCATCAGTACATCAAATGCCACCACCATCTCCTCCTAGGTCAATTGGTCCTACAATTATTGATATTGATTCACCACCAAGGCAAGCATCACCACCAAGGAAGCCACCTCAGAAGAAGAAAAAGGTTGAATCAAGTGGCCTAGTAGATTATGATGAAGATTAAAATGATGAAATATTGGTAACTAAGGAAGAGATACAACAGGGCATGCCTTCTCTAGCTAGGGATATGGTACCACAACACCTAGGCCTCAGATTGAGCAAAGTAGACCTCACAGGCATGAATACTAGAGATGATGTGTGAGAGGAAACTTGTAAACAATTCATGGACAATGACTCATTTTCCAAGTCCCCAATTTTCGTGGTGTTTGCTTGGAGAGCCAAAAGAGATGAATATGTTAATAAAATTGCAAAGAAAAGGAGCCTACATCTAGATTTTCTTGATCATGTCATTTAGGACCAAGTCATCAAGGAGATGAAAGAAAGCTTCCAAGAAATAACTGTACAAGAAGGAAGAGAGCTAGTGAGAAAAAATGTTATGCTTTTATTTCCAGAGTGGGACCTAGCCTCTACAATATCCTTTGACATAGTAAAGAGGTATGACATGCCTCTATACAATTCTAAAGAGGAAGCCACAATCGTACTACAAGGATCAGCCTTTAGTGAACAATGGGATACTTTGGCAATCTGGGCTTTAGCCCCAAATACTAAAAAGCCAGAAGTTGTAGAACCTACTACAGACTACAGAGGAGGCTTGATCATAAAGAGGGTATTTAGTGAATTTTACACTACCTCTACTATTGAAGCTTCCACTATGTTAGTGAATTTTGCACAGTTTACCAAGGCAACAGTTGAATCGGTGATTGCAAAAAAAGAGAAATTTAGAAAAATGTATAATGGTTTATTAGTTTAATATCAAAAAATCCAACAACAAATAATGGACCTGCAAACAAATATGGCACTATTAAAAGAGAAGATGAAAAATTTGCAACCTAGTGTGCCCACACAAATAGATTTTACTTCTCCTTCCTCACCACAAGCACAAACCCCTCCTACCCCTTCCATAGATTTTTCAATGGAAATTGTTCCATATAACATGGGGAATGCGCCTATTTCGGTTGAAGAGCCAAGCACATCTAGTGTAGAATAGGAAAAAGAACTTAGTAAAGAAGAATTACTTGAAAAGCTAAAGGAATATGAGGAGAACTGTGACCAACATGATAGGATGATTTTTTTCAACAATTTGAAAATTGTGACTGCAATTCTAGAGAATTTGAATAGAGGAGTTGATAAGAGATTAATTAGCATCTATGCTAATTACTCTTCCATGGTGGATGTTGTAAGGAATTTTTTCAGAGACAAAGAAGTGGCAATTCCACTTATGGAGAAATGGATCCCAAGACTCCAAGATTTGAGGCTAATGGCTGTGGGATCCAAGCATGATGTGAATAAGCTTGAAAACATCCAACCCACCCTTAGAACTGCAAATGGAATTCAAGAATTCTATGGAAATATTTAGCCTTTGAATACTAAAATAAGGGAGTTGGTTAAGAATTTTAATGAAGTGAGTCATGGTCTCCTTCCTAATATATTGAAGGATAATGGTGAAATCAAATCTCTACAAGATTGGAGAAAGAAGGAAAATGATGTGATTGCAAATCAAGAAGCCCTAATTTGTGATGGAACTGCTATGAGAATAATGAACAATAACATGGACATGCTTGGTCAAGTAGGAATTACTCTAGAATAATTTTATAAGGAAGCAAATCAAGTTGTCACCAAATATGCTCCATACATGTTAAATGTTGATAGTGTTATTACATTCAATTGGCCCATAGAGGAAGAATTTCAAGCATGGAAAGATAAGTACCTTGATGTCTTAGAGGATTGAGCTGCTATTTTATCCATATATATGTGTGTTTGTGTGTGTGTGTGTGTATGTATATATGTATGTATGTATATATGTAAGACATCCTAAAAGAAAAAGAAGAGAAGTGAAAGAGAAGGAAGTAAGTGTGAGAGTTACATGAAGGAAAAGAAGAGAGTTGGATAAGATGAGAAGATAGGTGTGTTATTTATGTATTGTGCTTCACTATATGTATATATATCCATGTTCACTAATTAGGTCAGCCTAATTAGAGAAACCTCTTTCTAAACTTTCCTCAAAACACATTCATCTTTGCATTTAAATAGTCAAAATGGACTTAAGATAGATCCCTTTACCATTCATAACACATCTCAATATATAATTAGGTCGGCTAGAGTTAGACCAAAACTCAAAACATATATGCAATCCATAAAATGTGTAACAAAAAAACTTGTTAACACATTGAATTCTCCTTTAGATGACATTGAATAGCTTATCTTCAACACCACACTGTATGATAATCAAATATGAGAAAATGTAGAATCTGCCATATCAATGTACTATACGAAAACTTACTGCAGTTTACAGATCAGAATATTGTCATTCATATCTTCCAAATGCCTTCACATAACATTATGAAACTCCAAAGTAGAATGCATCTTGTAGGCTCAAACTTATGTACAAATTCCTATAGTGATATATTTTTATGAGATAGAATCCAGACTAAAAAACTATTGTACAAAGCCAATGTATAAGTATAACAATGTTTCCAAAACTATTGGTGACTGTATATTTCCAACCATACAACTTATTCAGTTGAAACCATGTTAGTGGATGCAACAAGTATCAAGATAGAACATGTTATAAGCTTCTGAGTAGATCTTACAAAATAGGATAATCTAGATCAAAATACCAGATCAATAGACTTTCATTACCGAAGAAACTAAATACTGACAAACGTCAAAATTCCATTATCTGTTGACATCAATGATAACCTCTCAATTTCCAACACAATCAACTCTCCTTTTTCCTTATGTCATGCAAGATATTCTTTATGGAGCTTTGTTAATCCATACCAAATTTGATCATCCAGATCAAGAGCTGGATTGAAGGTGTTGGAAGCATATTTTATTCAAGTCTAAATGTTGTCCTCAGCAACCTTGAATCCTTGAAAAACATCAGGCCATGTCCAACAAAATGAAAATAAAATTTTGGCCTCTTCCTCACTTTCTTGAACCTCTTTAAGTCTGTCAAGTGCAATACCATTTGTAGATTTTCATTTATCTACAATTTCCAACAATCCTTTATCTTCGACCCAAGTGACTATCATTTATTGCTTGACTCTTCAGTTCCTTGAATTTATCAGTCAATGAATTTGTTCTCTCTCGGTGATGAGAGCTGTGACTGAGACTTAGAAATAACCTGAAACAAGAGAATAATTTTATTATTCATAAAATGGAGCTTCTTACATGCAGAGGATCTCAAATCCCAAGTTCTACAACACATGCAAGTTACAGAAAGCTACAAAATCACCCTTTCGCAATATGCGAGCTTGTCCCCAAAAAGTTACCCAAAAATTAGAAACCCGCCCATAAATAGAGCTCCTCTTTGGTTTGGAGCCAAAACAACATTCAAATTTGAGTTTAGGCAGTTTGGT
>VDFB02042943.1:0-11087 GCA_007258455.2 Sequoia sempervirens
AACCACCACCACTCCACTTTCTTTATTTTCCCTAAATGGCATCCTCCCATTCATGGAGTTGGCTACCTTATTTAGTTGATAGTATAAATAAATATATAGTTCTCCTTCCTTGGGGGGTTGCACGATTGGATATTGTATTTACATTCTTGAACTTTCCAATAATACAAAACACTTTGTACTCATGATTTACGATTGAATAAAAGTGGGGTTCGGGATTCGATCATTTGAGTTCTCATTAGTTTAGGAGGATGATACTTACATCCAAGGGGCCCACTTGGTGAGTAATCCATCCTTTAGTTTAGTATTACTTGTTGTTTAGTAATTAGTTAGAAATCTAGCACCGACTGTTCCTGCAGTGACTAGAATTCCATTATGTGACTATTCCTGCAACCAAAGCAAACAGAGTAGTGCCTTGTTTGTTTGCTCATATTTTAATTTTTGTTATGAATTTTAGCTTGATGTAGTTGTTCATTGATGATTGAAATTTATGGTATTACCTTCTAAGTAATTTACTTTCAGTATTGTGAGTTCCTTAGTTGTAGAATGAAAATGGCTACTTTGGGTTCCTAGTACACATACTGTGCTGAACCATTTCAAGTTCACGTCCCTTAGTTGACAAGTTAAATGCACATTCATGATGATTGAAATAGCTATTCAGGTTAGATGTCCAATCTTTGAATCATGGCTGTAAAGGCGTAGTTGTTAAATCATTGTAGGAGGCCAACATGCAGTCTAGTGAAGTGGTGCAGATTTTTGAAGAATAATTTGTAGAAGTATATGTGAAAAATTTAGGACATTGATTCTTCCAAGTGTTGCTTGTGTTTCTGAAGAGTGTGTGACAGGGATAGACAAGTCATTTTTATATACAAAAGAGGACACAGGGCTATGGAAATGCAGGGTGATAGTTTACATAGTGTCATTCACATGTGACTATAACAAATGACAACTTCGTGATGTTATGCAAGTGACAATATAATTGACAATGCCTTTGATTATTTATGTTATGATTTCTTTAACTCAATATCTCAGTCATTGTTGTCAGTGTTGATGATGTTTGTTTCATGCTCACAGTGATTCAATGTTTTTTAATACAAACTTGGACTAGTGACAACATTCTTCACAGTGTGCATGGCCAGAGGATTTGAATGTGAGATTGGTGTTCTTGGAAAGAAATGTGATAGAGCTCTATTGGTTCTTGGTGCAAAATAGTAGCATATGACAAAAGTGATCTTCAAGTATTGGAGTAAGAAGGAATCCGTCTCCTCTATTTATGCAGAGTAATATCAGACAAAGATAGATTGATATCATATTTTTGAATTTTTTCAATCCATTGTTCTTTGCCACATATGCTTTTAGTGTTGATTATTTCTTGAAAGGGGGAGCTTGTTTCTATATCTTTTCATTCACAACTCTCTTGCATATTTAGTTTGTTCTTATGTTGCTCTACTTGCAGCTGGTTATTGTGTTGGATAATTGGTTGGCTTCTCAGTTGTTTATCTTCATGGTATGTCACATTCTCTTCTTTCATTCTTTTTCATTGAGGAAAAAAGGGGGAGAGATGATATGTATTTTTCCATCAAGGACAAAGGGGGAGTTTGTTGGCTTTCAGTTGTTTATGATTTGTGGTTTGTCCTTGATGACAAAACTAGTTCTTTGACATGATGCATTCTCAAATTGTTTGATATATGATATGTAGATTGGTTTATTCACATATGGTTGGTGAATGATATGCAGTTACAAGTTTTTGGATTTTGATTCAGGATCTGGATTTTGATTCAGATCTTGATAAATGTTGATGCTAACATTTTATCTTTTTGACAGGGTAGTACTATGGTCTTTGCATTTGAAGCATTTCAGATTAGTGAAAAAGAAAAATGTTCCAGGTATATGTGTGGCTTGGTCAATTCACTTTTTCATTTCTTTTCTAAGGTAATTGGAATTTTCTTATAAGGCATTTGATTTATTATTAGCATGAGGAACAAAGGTGGTTCTATCGGATCTCATTGCAATCTATATTGTCAAAGAAATTGACATTATACAAGTCACTTGAAAATTATTCAAGAAATTTTTTGTTATTAAAAATCATTATAACAAGGTGATTTGGTTTTGTTTGGACTCATTTTAATAAGGTTTTGGGCTTTAAGCAAAGTTACATTAATCATGTGATGGCTGGAGAATACATGAGTTATCAGGTAGGTTTATATGGTTAGCATTTTGTTTGACACTGTGGTATCGAGTTTGTTGATTAATAACAATCACATTTTACATGTGACTAGTTGTTATTAGAATTGAAACATTGGTTTTGATAGCTACTTGTGACTGGGTATATCAAATTGAAAAGTGACACCGACAACCATCATTGACAGTGCATGTTGTACTAGTATACTTTTTTCTGCTGGGGCATCCGAAAAAATTAGAATTTTTTTGAATTCTGATCTCAGAAAATTTATTCTTTCAACCAACACAACAAGTATTTTGCTTCAAAGAGGGGAAAAATGTAGACATGCAAAATAAACATCATGCATCTAAACCTAACTAATTAACATCAAATTCTTCTGTTAATTAAATAAAGCAATTTATTTTATCCTCCTTTAATTAAATAATTGAACTTTATTTAATTAATCTCTAAAGTCATCCATTTAAGTTAAATAAATTCATCTTTATTTGATTTAACACTAACATCATCCTCTTTGATTAAATAAATCAACTCTTTATTTAATTAAATCTAAAATAATTTTCTTTTGATTTTGATTTATTTTAATCCTAAAATCTAAGTCAAATGTCAAAATCACCTAATCTTCACTTAAATTAATCAAACCATGATTAATGCTATTCATAATCACTCCAATTCTCTAGATTTTGCAACTTGTGCACATAAATCAATTTAATTAATTTATTATTTCCTCATTTTCATTCAAAAAGGCATCTCAAGTGGAATATTCCTCCATTTCAAATCTCCCTCCCAAATGTCTTGTCCTCCAACATAGCATTAACTCCTCTTACATTGTCTCTTACATGTCGCCCACTTGGCATTTAAGACTCCTTCTTCCTCCAACAAGCCAACTTTCAAATTTCAAATTTTAACTTAATAGCATTTACCATGCACAATGACCAAAATGTGCATAACGTTCCTCCATTGACATATTGACAAGTGATATATTTTCATTGGCTCATGTTTTGTTCCACATCCTCTTTGTTCTTCAATCCTCCATCATACTTTCTTATAAATAGAGGCCTCCTCTATTGTATTAATCCTCCATAATCTTCTCCACAATCTTAGTCATTTGAATCCACATCCATCATCTAGGAGCTTATCAAGGATTGAGAAAGGGCTTCTTTCAACATTAAAGAAGCACCAATCCACTATGAGATAGGGTTTGATTCATGTTATTGTGTGTTGTATTTAGCTTCCTTGTTTCCTTTGATTGCATACTTAACATGATTCAGTATTTCATAGAGATGTTTTGGTTTGCTTTGCTTTAAATGATTAACCATGTTAATGTGTGTTGAAGTTTTGAGAATTTGCAGATTTTAACATCCAAAAAATGGTGCTAGAAGGAGGGCTTTGGAGAATTTGTACTCTTGAAATTCTTAGTTTTTCAAAGTTTAAGATAAATCTATTTGTCTATATTATGCAAATCTCATTCATTATCTACGAACCATTGTTGATTAAGTAGAATAATCAAAGATTGAGATTTGAAGCATTATATACTAGAGCTTTCAAACTTTTGTATACAATGGCATTGAATCAATCCAAGTCTTAAAAGGTGTGATTATCTAAATAAGAGGGCATTAGTTTACATCATTATTATTTGAAAAAGAAGCCAAATTTGTTAATATTACTCTCTTGATTGAAACACATTGAACTTCTTTTTTTATTAGAATGCATTTCTATTGGAAAATAGTAGGGTACTTTGTTCTTTGTTGAAACACATGTATAGTGGAAAACACTTTTATTGAAACACATTTATATGGGAACACATTTTAAATCTTTATAGGTGTAATTTTGGATAAGCTATATGCATACATCTCATTTTCTATTATATGGGCAAAGACTTACTTCTCATCTGGCTTTAAAATATCCTTCTCTATTAAATGCATTACATAAAAGTTTCTAAATCCTTTAAAATAAATCAACATTATCTTTGCTTCCCCATTTTGCATACATGTTTGCCGTAGTATTTCCAACTATAACATTTGACAAAATTTTCTCTATGCATTTTGTTTTGTTGGATTCCCATACCCTGTTCCAAAGCTCCCATTTTGGTGTAGGTGAAGTGGACGATGGGAATGGTTGTGAAATCTGGATTTTCTCCTACGTTTCCATCTATTTGAAAGTTTTTAAGCCTTTTCAATAAATATTTTTTGTGCAAGTCCTGCAATTATTGCATCCCTATGAGATTCTCTATTTACACTCCATTTATTGGCTAGAATTGCACTAGCTTGAAAAGGATTGATTATGAAATCGTCGAAGCTTTCCTCCGCTCGATCATAATCTCATTGAAGGTGTGATAGAGGGCCAATTAGGTGGTTAGAAATCAAGCAACAAGCCAAAAGAGTGCAAATAAACAACTTAAACAACCTACACTTCAAGATTAGCCTAAGTTAGAAACAAAACAAGACAAAGCCACAAAATGGAACTTTATACCTTGCGTTGAGTCGATCCTTTGGTTGGCCCTTCGATCTTTGACGTGTATGCTCCTTGGATGGCAAGATGCAAGCTAGATGAGGGTGTGAAGATGGATGCAAGTGGATGAAAATGTGAAAATGGCTAAGTAGAGGTTGAGAAACAAAACTGCAAGAGTTTGGCTAGCACAAATGATCTCCCTAAAATGAGAGAAAAGAGGGGGTATTTATAAGATTTTTGGGAAATCCTAGAGGAAATGGACGGTTGAGATTGATCCACCAAATATCAAGATGTAGGGCTAAGGTGAGTTGAGAACTCACAAGCCCTCACATCTTGACATGTGGCATGTGAGATAGCCCTAAAAGGAATTAGAAGTGGACACTTAGGGTGGGAAGGAGAAGGACATGACATGGAGGGGGGTACAAAGTACCTTGGGATTGGACAAGATCTCCTCATAAAGGAGGTACTTGTCCCCATGTGAGTGAGAGGACATGTGAGGAATTAAAAATTCCTCAAATATCCTTATGGGGAGATGGAAAAGAATTTTAAATTTCAAAGGGTGCATTGGGGGATTAAATGTGAATTAAAAATTCACATAGGGAAGAGAGGAGCACAGGATAAAATAAAAAAGAATCAAAAATTCCTTGGGGATGGGAGAGTTGACTAAAGGGGTGATTAGAGTTGTGTGCAAATTACTTGATTAGATTAATTAATGAAGATTAGAGGGTTAGATCACATGTGACTTGATGTGACAAGTCAAAGATCACATGGGGAAAGAAAAATGGGTGTATTCCTTGGAAGGATAAAAGGAATTAAAATTCCTTGAGAGGTTGATTAGGCTAGCTGATGAGGGGTTAGAGGATGGTTAGGTGGCTAAGAGAGATTAGAGGCCAACTTGCAAAAGTTGGAGGATGTGACACATCCTAATCAAGGATTAGGCATGTGCACATCCTAATGATAGGATTAGAAGAAGGATTAGGATAAGATAAAAAATGGAGGATGTGACATAAAGGGGATTAAATAAATGGAATATTTATTTAATTCAATTGATGGAGGGAGGATTAAAGAGATAAGGTATTATTGATTAAATACCTTAGGGATTTAAGCGAAATTAAAGATATTAATTAAATAATACGATTATTACTTAATTAATGAAAATAAGATGAAAGGGGATGAATTTGGATAAATTAAGTGTCCAAATTTAGACATCTACATTTTGCCCCTCTTTGAGATGGTGTTACGAAGTAGCATCATTTCAAAGAATATTAAAACATAGAACCCAAAAGGAGATGGTTAGATTGGAAAAGATGCCCCAGTCATTCAAAGAAGTGACTAGGAAGGAAGATGGTGGGGGAAAAGATGAAAGTTAGGGATGGATGCCCCCTCGAGAGGACATGCGGGTTCAAGAGAACACGGGTGTGCTCTCAAAATGGATGAGATGATGCAAGGGGAGCTGAAGAAGATGATGCAATGTGATGGAAGATTGGGAGGGGAGTGTCATGAAGGATGAAATGCAATCTAAATGCAATTTGCCATCATTCCAGACGATTTTTGCTATAGCAGAAGACACGATACACCAAGGTATAAAGGACCAAGGCAAATTAGTGTCTAATGCATGAAACAAACATATCAAACAAGAAAGCTATCCCAACACCCCAAAGTCATGATGACCTTGGTCAGGCCAGGTATTGGGATAACCACAAGCACACAAGGATGCCCCAACGTAACACAAGACCCCAGGATCTTGGTGGGTACTACGTGGGACAACCGAGAAGACAAAGAAAAGGTCAAGATACACCCCTATGTTGACAAGTCAAAGCACACCATGATATGATGGATCAAGGCGACAATGACAAGTGATAATAGGGAGCTCAAATGATAAACAAAATCCAAAAGCATCAAAAGATCACAATCAATGTCAAACGTCCTTTGCCATAGGATCAATCAAGAGGATGGATGGGATTGATGAGGTCTGTTAAGAAGGATACATCTGTGAGACCAATGATGGATACTAAAATTAAAAGATTGATATAGCCCTTGGGATATTCATAAGCCCGAGATTAGATCGATGATACAAGTGAATCTCATTTGTTAAGATCCAGCGAGATAAGGGCATAGCTTGATGACACGACACAAGAGACATGACACAAGAGAGGAGACTAACACACCCTAGCAACCTAGGGGCTCGGGGGCCGATCAAAGATTAGCCTTGCCTACGTGGAAGCACAGAGCCCTCGTAGTTCGACAAAAGGCTGATGACAAACCATGATGGAGATTTTGATGGATGACCAAGATGGGATGGAGAACAGGAGAAAAGTGGACAATATAGATCGATGATGGATGGAACATGATAGATGATAGAGGATTGGATGGAACATGATAGAAAGACTGATGATGGAACCCCGGGGGTAGATCAAATGATCGACCTTGCCTACGTGAAAGCACAGGGGCAACGTAGTTCGATGGAAGGCCAAAGACAAGTGATGGATGAAAGATGACGAGATAACCCTAGATAAGGGGATAAAATGATGGAACTGACATGACGGAACAAGATAGACCAGATGGATTGGATTGGATTGGAGGATAGTGACTATATAAAGCTCAAGGATGGGATAGTTATCCAAATCATCAAAGATGAAGTGGGCAGATGACATGCCAGATAGATGAATGATGAGATGATGAGATAGATGATGAATGATGAGATAGAAAAGATGTGCAAAAGAATTAGAAGTGATGACGATAAGATATATGACATTGGATTGCGTGGAGAAAAGCCTAGAGCTAGATACCAATGACAAGGGATTATGAGATGGGATGAGGGGAGAGGATGGGGGGAGGAAAAGGATTGTTTGGGTGGATTGGATAGAGGGATAAGGAAATGTGATAAGGAAAAGGTGACCAGATGGAGAGATGATTGATTCTTGGAACTAGAAGGTGAAGGGTGGGAACAAGTGGAAGATTACAATTGATGAGAGTTTGAAATGATAGGAGGTTTGATGAAGGTTTGAGATGATAGGAGGTTCGATGAAGTTTGAAGATGATAGATGGAGGTTTGAAATAGATGAATGGTACATGGAATGAGTGAATGGATTGATTAGAATGGAGGAATATGACCAAATTGAAGATGGAGGGAGGAATCGGAAGACTTTGTTCGATATCCAAAGATTTTGACTGCAGAGGGACGAAAGCTCAGATTAGGGGTTTGGTTAAGCTCAGATTGGGATAAGATTAAAGCTCAGATGAGGATTGGATTGAAGACTAGAATGATTGGAGGATGTGATTGGATGGATTCTACACCGAGTTCCAGGGTTGAAAGGGCGTAAAGTGTTGACAATCAAATTTTTCCAAATTTGGCAATTGTTAAAAATTGTCAAATTTTTCCATTTTAGGAAACTTCATGGTCGTATGTTTGAGAGTCCCAATTTTTTCCAAAAAATACCCATTGGCGAGATAGGATGAATTGCCAACTAACATCCCAGATTTGGGATATGCATTTGAGTTATGAGCGAAAACAATTTTTCAAAATGCTGGAGAAAAACACTAAATTGGGATTTTGAGGGTCAAAATGAAAGTTTGAGGCCCCGAAAATGGGTCAAAACGGGTTCCAACAGCTTTCAAAGAAACCAGTTGGAAATCCACTCATTATCGCATAACGCAACCACCCGTCAAATTTCAGCTCAAACGGACACCCGAGTCAAAAGTTATGGCCTCTGGAAGTTTGGTGTAAAAAACAAAACCCTAAAAAATATGGTTTTTCAATAAATTTTGAAAATTTCAAGACATGGGTTTTGTCCGAGGCGTCGAAAGAAAAAAGGGCTAGGAAAAAGTTTTTTTATACCTGCTGGTGTAGCCGAGGAGAGAAAAGTTAGCCAGACATGAGACCCAGTCCATGCATTCAGAAAGCATGAGACCCGATCCCATATGGCCAGCAGGAGCGCCACTTGAATGAACCGATCCATGCTTGGAGGTCACTTCTTGTGAGATGGATCCATGCCGAGCTGACGAATCCACGCCCAGCCGGTGAGCGGATACTCCAGCCAGACGAATCCCGCCAGGGTGTGGGCAGGATCCCAGCCGGAGGCAGGTCCGCCATTAGGGGTGAGTCCCTGCCGGATCTCTGGACAGGCAGAGCGAATCCCGCTTGCCCTTGCAGACGGAATCTGCAGATCCGCCCAGCTGCGGGTGTGGGCAGTCCGTTGCCGGGGAGGCGGTGAGTCCCGCCAGCCGAGGCGGGTGAGTCCACTCCCACCGGATGAGACGAATCCGCCGCCTTGTCCCGAAGTGACGGATCCGCCCGCCGGTGAGGCAGGAGTCCTTGGCCGGGCTGAGAGAATCACTTGCCGTGAGGGCGGATCCATGCTTGGGGCGAGGTGGCATGAGGCGGGGCAGATCCACTGCTTTGGGGGGCGGGCCAGATCCGCCCGCAGGAGGCGGACAGTCGGCCAGCCCGTGAGGATAGGTCCCGCCAGCTAGGTGGACGAGGGGAGGGGGGGAAGGGAGGAGGGGAGATGGGGGAGAGGGATGGGGGATGAGGGGAGATGGGGGGAGAGGGATGGGGGGAGATGGGGGAGAGGGATGGGATGGGATGGGATGGGATGGGAAGAGATAGGGGGATGGGGATGGGGATGGGAAGAGATAGGGGGATGGGGATGGGGGGAGATGGGGGGATGGGGATGGGGGGAGATGGATGGGATGGGATGGGGGAGAAGAGATTGGATGAAGAGAGGGGATTGGCTAGGTAGATTGATGGACGGGTAGGGGGATAAGGATAGGGAGGCTAAAAGGATTGTGGGGAGCGATTATAAGATAAGGATAGGGAGATGGAAGGGAGTGTTCTGATGGAACGAATGATATCTCCAAGGACTGTATCACAAAGGAAGATAGATGCCCCCACTCTAGATATGTCATGTGCGGGGAGGAATGAAGGATGGAAGACAAGTGGATGGGAAGATAAAAGAGTGAGATGGATGAAGATAGGATGCATGGATAAGGAAGGGAGATTGAGGGTGAATGACGGGTGGATAAGGAAGATAGACGAGTGCGAATGAGGATTAGGATAGTGTGTGGATGAGGGGAAGGTATGCTAAGAGGTGTCTAAAGCATGCTTATATGTTTGCCCCATTGTTATCAAGATCACAAGGAGGATGGAAGGATTGGGATAAATGAGATATGCCAAGAAGGATGGAGGGGGTGGACAAAAATGATGTATAGCAATAAGATGGGTGCATAGCCGAAAGTGTAGCAGGAAGCATAGTGGATGGAGGGAATGCAAATCAAGAAATTGCCCCCAAGTGTAGATGGGGATTTACATGATGCACATTTGCGAGGTTTTCATCATAGGTACTTATCCAAGGCGCTTGGTTTCAAGTTTTCACCATTGGGCCGGTTATTTCTCTTTACTATTTATTTTCTGATTTTTTTTTTTTTGACTTTTTGACTTTTTTTGGATTTTTTGGACTTTTTGGATAGTATGCGGAAGGGGATGGATAAGGATAGGGAGGTGAATAAGTGGATTTAGAAGAAATTCGATAAGGATATGGATGGAGGACTCAAGCATCAAGTTCTATACGAGGTATTAAGAGCTCATGTTCGAATCGACTATTGGATGTTGGTACAACCTTATGAGGATAAATGGATTATGTAAGAGGATGAATTAGAGGGATTTGATGGGGGAGATACATGGGATAATGGGTGGGATGTTGAAAAGTGTATGGATGGAATGATGGGGCGGATACGTGATGGGGGGATGAGTTCGGGACCAACATTGGCACATATGGTGATGGATGTGAAAAGATAAGAGGATTGATGGATGGAGAATGTGGGGATAATGGAGGAGATGGGATAGTGAATTTTGGGACATAGGGACCCAAAACAGACGTAGGAGATGAAAGATGGGCATGGTTAGCTTTTGGATTAGCAACTTTGGATGTTCTTACAGATTTTTCATTTGATGGCATTACATCTTTTTTCTTTGGGATCCACATGGTTTTGATTTTTGCTTTAGTGGGCCTTTGTGGCTGATGGGTTTGATTTGGATTGTGGATTTGATTTTTCTTTTCTTTACCATGTCTTTTAGAGGGGACATGGGAAGCGTTGGATTCATGTGGATGTTTGGATTTATGCATTTTTATGTTAGCATCCAAAGTGCATTTATTAGCAATGGGATGGGTGTGAGGGGATGGACGATGTGGAGCAATGGAGGTAGAAGTATACAGGAGGTTCATTGTAGATGGGGGATGTTTAGATATATTGCCTTTGTTGATCCTGATTATGGGACATGCGAGAGGGATGTTTATGATGGATGGCATGGATAGGTGTTGGATGAATGAGCGAATGAGATGGAGGAGGTGATCTTGGGATATACGGACTCAAGATGGATAGAGTGGGTGGAGAGACATAAGAACCCAAGATGGATGCAGTAGATGAAGGATGGGAGATTATGGATGGAGGGATGTAAGGA
>VDFB02042944.1:0-11319 GCA_007258455.2 Sequoia sempervirens
ATCCGGCAACTCGGGAGATTCAGTCAGTAGATGGAAGAGTGATTTGCAGCCTGAAGCCAAACGTGATTGAAAAATGCTTCTCAATTCCACCTTGGCTTGAAAGTGTGACTATCTCCAAGGAAGAATGTGAAAGAATATGGGACATGCATAAGGAGAAATACAACAAGCAGATTGTACTGAAGTGGATGAAAGAAAAACATAAGACTCTGCCAAAGAATATCGGGCGAGGGGAATTCAATGATGAAATTGCTATAATGATCACCTTGCTCAACAGGATCACTGGTCAAGAGGATGCTACAAAGTTTCAACCTTGGATGTTCTATGTTATACCTCATCTGATGGAGAAGACAAAATTCTATGATTGGTCAACCTTAATCAGTGATAGCCTCCATCAACAAATAACTAAATACTTCCAAATTCACGAGTTCCACATGGTCTCCTACCTTGTCTACCTAGTGGCCTTCCAAGGCAAATTCAAAGGGTTGAACACTGTGGGGTCCCTAAATGTATAGCATGTCTACAATTACTACCCTCAACTGGAGTTCATAGAGTCATCACATCATTACAAGAGGGTAAACAAGGCTTTCCTGATGTATACAGTGCGAGACCTGGATAATGAGTTGCACGTCCATATTTCATCAACTGCCAGGGCAGCAATGGCGGAGTGGGCAGATTGGTTTATACAATTTCCTACCTTCACCTACATCAAAGTCTACGGCTTCTCCAGTGCTCCACTCATATTGCCGAGGTATCCATCAGATGAAGTTGTTTTCATGGAATTCCTAAGGCAAGCATACGATGTTCACACAGTCTTGCGGAATAGAAAGAAGCCTACCTTGAGTTTTCCATCTAGGTTGGGAATTTACACATGCAAATCAGCAGCAGAGGCCAAGTCCAAGGGTGATGAGTTGGCTAAACTTGGTCTCAAGCCTTACAGCGAGAGACGATCGTATGACCCTCATGGTGTCTTCGCAGCCCGACTTGAGAAGAACTATGCTCATGTGCCCGCGCTTGAAGATTTTTGGGCCAACTACAGAGATGAGTTTGAGGTACGGAGGCATAGTTACAACAGACTCACTCTCCATCAAATGAAAGATTGTTTGTCAGAGGATATCGAGGGACTTTCAGATGATGATGGAGATGTACTTCTCCCAATGTACACTCGAAAACAAATTGAACAACAGCCTCTTCCACAAGTCAACTGGGCCAACAAAGAAAACATCTCAGTGGAAGAAAGGACACACCAAGTCATTGAATACAGCAAGACTTTCTTGGTTCTCAAGAGGAAGAAATCCATTCTAGCAACAAAGCCGCCAAGAATACAGTCATCACTTCCCTCTTCTTCCAGAGCACAGCCAAAGATGAAGGGTATAAGTCAGTCTCAAGAAGGTGTAAAGGGCAATAGATCAACGAAGAATGTAAGAAGAAGGTTGGACTTCTCAAGTATGGTCATATAGGAGCAGCCAACAGTTGAAATAGAAGCTCCTCCAGAAGAGTCCGTACCTCAAAAGGAAACAGAAGATGTGCCCTTGACACATGATTCTCCACCAATGCCAAGGTCTTCACCAATTCACATTGATCTAGAGATTGAAGAAGATGAAGTTGCAGTTGAACCTCCCAAGTAAGTTAGCAGAGATACTACCACATCTTGGCTTGAGAGCTCCCTAGGAAGGAAGAGAAGAAGACCTTCATATCAGTTGAATTTTGTTGTTCTTGACAATGTTTATTAGGAGGCACCGAAAAAGAATTCAAAGAAACAAATTCACTTTGAGAGAAATCCTGATGGTGAGATGATTATGGAAACTGCCACGCCTCCTAAAGATAGAAACAAAAATGAAGTGGATGTGGATGATTTCATAATGGTTAAGGCCAATCTTGGCAAGAACACCAGGCATGCAAATGTTAGTTTGTTCAAAGTTGCATCTGAAACTCTTCAAGAAAGAGTGCTCAAAGATGGAGAAGATAAGGCAGTCCTTAAGGCTGAAATCCGGCAACTCAGGTTATACATTTCTAATCTTGTTCATGGCACTTCACAAGCTACTTAGTTGCTGCCCCAGGTTCTAGAGACACCAGTTGATCATCAACAGTTAAGGTAGTTGGTAATATGTGGGAAGCAAACACAAGAATGGATCGAAAGTTTCATCATTAGAGGAAAAGAAATCTTGGCACATATGTTTCAGCTAAGGAACAATGCTCATGACTTACACAAAGGGATTCAAGGATTCGAACAATCAATGGCAGAGGTGAAACCTAGGCATGAAATCATCATTGCAGATTTGAATACAACTTATGGCTCAATGGTTTCCAAAGAACACAAGAGACAAATCCTTGCATGGAAAGAACGTCACATCTTCAAAGTGAGAACCTATGAGAGGATATCTAAGAAGTTTGTTGCATACAGACAAAGGGTGATTGAGGCTCTCCTATTCATAAGTGAGTTTGTTGCAGAGATTCCTTCTCAGTATGGTCATGATGACGGTTCCTATGTTGGACTTGACAAAGTGCAAGCCCAATTCCAGAATGTTGTTCGTAGCAGTGATGGCAGTGATTTGGTTGGTGGAAGGATGAGTCACATTTCCATGATGTCAACGAGGTTTGAGAAAGCGGCCAATGAGGTTGAAGATTTTCTGAGATCGATTGCAAATGGTGAAGAAATCCTAGAAAAGCGAAACTTTGCTATAGATAGTATTGATGCACTTGAAGAGATAGGGTTTTCTTAGCTTTTTTGTGAATCTTGATGAGATTTAAAATACAATCATCTAGAATATTTATCTCCATTTCTTTATATTCTCAAACACATTCTTATGTACTATTTGAAGAAGAAAGAAACAAATTGTATTTGTTTTCCTGTTTTCATGCTTTCTTAGGTGGTTAGATGTTTATCTTCTTTAGTTTTAGAAATAAAGGGCTTGCATGTTGGCAAGCTGAGTTGTAAAAGCAAGGGGATTGTAGGGTTCCCTACCTTTTGCTTGTCTATAAATAAGAGTGTTTGCTCATTGTTTTCTTTAACCATACTTGTGATAACAAATTGTTGAGCCTCTTTTGCCTGCAAGTTGTTGTTGTTTAGTTGTTGTCCACTTTGTGTAAGAACAAGTTTGCAAGTCTCTTTTAGCTGCAAGTTCTTGTTCAGTGCATGTATCTTGTGTAATCTTTGTTCCTGAGATTTGAGAAATAAAGTCTTGTGCCTATTTTTCCCTGATATAATGTCTCAAATTTCCATTTATTGTGTTATGCTTATATGATCTCTATTTTCAGCTTGCATTGAAAGTAAGTAGATGTATGTTGGAGGAAGAGTTTATTTAAGTATTTTGTCAAAGAATCAAACTTTGTCCATTTCTAATTCTCTTGCTCTGCATTTACTTGAGAAATTAGAAATGTCATTAGAGTAGGCTAGTCGTAGTTGAAATTCTAAAGCACAAAACCTCGATATGGCAGGTTTCTCAACCTTGTGCTCTTGGCTGAGACCAGATAGGAAAATTAGTTTTAATTGACTTTCTTGAAAAACATTAATAAAGAGGAGCTTCCCCTCTAATTGATGATTATCGTGATGCATAGTTGTTAGTTTCTAATCTACATTCGGAGGTGTGAATTAAGCATAACATAAAATTCAAAAAGTCATGTTTAGGACATGCCACAGTGATGGCGAAATAACATGGTGCCTCTTCAGTAAATTTGGCAAAATTTTGAGAAATTTTGAAGAGATTTGGTAAATTTTCCAACAAGCTGATTTTATTCATTTAGGTGCGAGGAATGGCAGGAGAAATGCTAACTAGAAGAGAAGGTTAGTAAGAAATGAAGAATGGTTAGTTGGATTGTCCGTCCAAATCAAGATTGATGTATTATTGATAGATTTTGAGCTTTAAATAGTACACATTTTTCAACATAGAGCATTTTATTATGTGACAAGTGGATGTATGCACACCAAAGCATGAATCGTGATGTTGGTGTTTGTTTTCGTTTGCCTAAAGATATTGATATATGGAAAAGTGGATATATGTACACCAAGTTGAGAAAAAACTTGGTGACGTTAGTATCTGTTGTCAAGATTCAAAAACAATAGACAAGGAGTGACCTAATTCAGATGAGTGACAATAGAACCTTGTTGGAATATGTGAGGAAGTAGCCAAATAACATGTTAATCTTGATGCAGCCCGATTTCTGCAGCCTTAAAAAAGAACATGTTAATCTTGATGCAAGAAAGCGTTAGCTGGCCTTTGACTTGCATAGGATGTTTTGATTATGCCAAATGGAGCCCCAATCACACACAAGGACCTTATTTGCCCCGATCATATTATCAAGAAAAACCACAAACAAAAATCAACAAAAAGAAACACCATGATCCATCATCACTACTCTAATCACATGTGGATATTGTCGAGTAGCATAGGAACATGACATAAGATAAATTAGGTAAAAAAGATAATACTTAACTAGACCAAATGAGTCAACAACCATTTAGATTTTCTTGTCCACTAATATGTGTTTGATATGATTCAAAATATTGTGTCTGATTTAAGGAGTGAAACATCTCATGTAAGACTCCTGGTCTAGTTTTGATAATGCAACAACCTAGTAGATAAATGATTTTTGATAAGATAGGTAGTGTTGATAGATACATAGATTATTGATCAGCTAGGTTGAAGGCTAGTTTGGTAGTTTCATTTGTTATTCAATGATTTATTAAGCTCAGTTTATGTAAGATGTTCCATTTGTGTTTTATCAACATGTCAATTCTTGACAAAGTATAAATTTATTATAAAATTTGGATTGTGATAAGTGATAAAGTTAATTATAGCGGGACCCTAAGGGACAAACCTAGGCCTCAGGGGCTCATCAATGATGGATTTTCCTACATATACACGTAGAGGCTACGCAGTTCGATTATTTGGACTGACATTAGCACATGCTTGATGGCCAATTCTGTTTTTGATTTTTTTTTACATTTTATGACTATTTTGGATTTTTCAAGGAATATTTGGATGTTTTAAAAATTTTCAAGGAGTATTTGGATGTTTTTTGGATTTTATTATGATAATCTCCTCTAATACCATGTGTAAGATCCTTTTGAAAATCTAGGTGAAGGATTACTTCCAGTCAACTACAAGACCAATTATTATAAAAAGGGTGAATATGGTAAGTGGTTGACACTAAATGTCAATCATTCGTAGGCCATGAGAGGGGTGAGAAAGCTTTATTATGAAGGAGCCTCTGCGTGGTTTATTATGAATGGAATCTAATAAAACATTGATAGATGGTAGAGTGGAGACAAACTACACATGACACCTATTTGCCAAGTTTTCAACATGGTACTTATCTAAAGTTCCATCAAAATGGTTTTCACTAGATAGGACAAATTATTTCTCTTTTTTTATGTTTTTTTTTTCTAATCACAGAAGATGCATGTTTGCCAGGTTTTCATCAGGGTGACATTTTATTGGGATATGATGATGCTAAGAGATGAAGGATGGTGATTGATAAATGGATATGGATTGTATGAAATGAAAGACAACCCGTAGGAGGAGCTCAAGTATGATCAATAGAATGCACACTATATGGACCTTCATACTTTCCCTAAAGAGGAGATTGGATGTAACCAATGAAATAGAGCACATCAAGGGGTCATCATCAAAGGTACATTGAGTGACATCACTGAGAGAATTATTTTCAGATCGTGGATTTTTTATTGTAGGTGGATCCGATAATTTGTACAAATTGTGGAATAGTTCGTAGAGGATAGAAACATTGGATCAACAAGCTCATATCTCGATGGCCTTCTTTTGCATATGCCCCCAGTTATTGTGGGTATAAAGGCACAATTGAAGATTCATTTCTACTTATTTTTGCTTTTAGCTTTTACTTCTTTCATGTCTGATTGCTTTTGATTTTTCTTTTTATCAAGGGACTTTTCTTGATCTTTCTTTTTCTGCTTTGACCTTGTACACTTTTTTGATAAAGGCTTTCTCTTTCTTGACTTTTGACTTACAATCTTATGCTTTTGTGTTGACACTTGCTGATCCAAGTCAAGGAGACATGATATTTGATGAATTTGATGGCATGGTGAAGATGTATGATCGTGTGTATGGTGAGTGATGTCATCAACATATTCTTTGAAACTATCCTTTTTCAGCATTGATAATACCAAATGAAGCTTTCTTTCCATCAAAGAGTTGGTAGGAAAGCTTAGTAGAAGCAACATCTATAAATGCACACTCTAGCTCAAGATGCTCGATAGAAAAATATGGTAGCCCATGTAGTGGATTGGAAGGAATATGATCTTGGAATGAATAGGGATGTTCTAAGATATCCTCCATAGGATTATTTTGGAAAAGAGGGTTATCATAGATTTCCTGATTAAACATGGGATTGAAATGAACATCAAATGATTGGGATGCAAATGGTAGTGGTTCGAGCTCTGGACAATAGGCTTGTAGATCATATTCTCTGACTTCAAGGTATTTGACATTAACTTGGATTTGTAGGGGACTAGGAGATGTGGGTAGTACTGAAGGCTCGACTGCTACAGAGGAAGATGGTAAGGCGGTGTTAAAACAATGCTCTTGGAGGCCAAGACTACTTTGTGAGTGTTTGTAATACTCAAAGGGATTCAGATTCACTGATATAGTCACTTGAGCTCCATTGTATGTGAACTTGATGCATTGATGTAATTTCGATGACATAAATTTCATCGCATTAATCCATGGATGTCCCAGGAGCATGTTATAAGGGGTCTCCAAATCTAGGATTTGGAAAAATGATCTCTCAACTATAATAGGTACAACCTAAATAGGCAATATGATAGTTCCTATAGATTCTCATTCAATGTCCTCATATGCTTTGATTTTGATCTTCCTATTATGATCAACAACATCATCATAATATCCCAATTGTTGGACAAGACTTAGATTGCAAATTTTTAGTCCCGCTCCACCATTTATCAACACTCATATAATTTTATACAAGTTTGGAAAAAGGCTTCAATATGTAAGGCATAAATATGTCAAGGGTTTTGTGTAGGAATATTCTTCTGGGAAAATGTAATGATACACTCATAATTATCGCTTTCAACGGGTATAGATGATTCTTTTTCATTAGTAGGTTGGATGTTATTGACCATGTACTCGTAAGAAACATTGGTATAATTAGCTTGGTCCTTACCATTGGTTCCTAATGTGGAATGTTTCCCCGATCCATGATTTTGTAAGAGATATTTAAAAATAGTATGATCTGTATTCGAGGATCCCATGGGTTATCAATTTCTATCACTCATTCTATGAGATCTTGGATGACATTCTTGAGTTTAAAATAATTAGAGGTTTTATGCCCTTTGTTTCTATGGTACTCATAGAATTCATCATCATTCCACCAAGACATTTTGAAATGTCTTGGTTCATAGTGGCTTACGTCTGGGAGTTGTATTGTATTTTTTTGCAGTAGTTTCTTTAAAACTATCTCAATAGGTTCCCCTAAGGGTGTGTATGTTCATCGTGGTTGGTTAGTCCTTGGAGGATCATGTTGTTTAGTGTTCTACACTACATTTGTTGTTTTCTCATGTTTCTATGATGTATTACTATTATTTTTCATTGAGGGTCCTTTCAGATTGATCATATGTTGAGCTTTGTTAACAAATTTAGCATCTACTATACCGTCATTTGTCACTTTTTTATTTGCTTAGTTGACAAGCTTCAAGAAGATTCATAGTGAAACCATGTGTGAGTTTTTGGCTCATTTCAACTATCTTTCTCAAAGATTGGGAAATAATTTAAAGCCATCTCCATAGATTCTTCTAAGCTACTTCATTAATGCTTTACCTTCCAAGATTTGTTTCTTTCTCAAGTTGGGAAAAGTAGCAATGATTTAAGCAACTCAAATAGGGGCAGTTGAAATAAAAAATGATATGTTCTTTGTAGGAAAATCAAAAAGAGAAAAAAGTTGACCTCTTCCTATTGATCCAAAAAGAGATGGTGTCATCCACAATATTCTTCTAAAAAGATGAAGGTTGTTTAAAAAAATCACTATTGTTCATTTCATGATGCAAACCAATTCCCAAAAAGCTCATTTTTTTAAATTGATTTCTTGGTCTAAATTAACAATCAATAATTATGGGAAGCTTGAATTTATCACTCAACCTGATGGCAACTCTAGAGTGGGTTTTGTCCAAGCTAAACTAGTATGTGACCAACATTAAGATCATTCACTTAGTCTTGAATCATGTCCCCCCACAAAAAAATACTAGAAAGAAAAAGTAATTGAAGAGTATAAGCCCTCTTTACCTTGAGCCATTTAAAAAAAGGGTGTTTGGTTTTGATATTGTGAACTACATAGTGAAACCAAATTTCATATTTACTAATTAAAATTATTTCAAATCCTACCTAAAGAGTTGGAAATAATTGTTAGTTTTGTTAAAGGTGAGGTAGACAACTTATGGCTCTAAAAATCTATCACATCCATGCTAAAATAAGTTGTGGCCCTAATTGGAGAAGACACCTAAAGTGTTGAACTCAAAGAGTAAAAATAAGATCAAGAAAGAAATGTTGAACCAAATGTATTCTTTTTATCATTTGAAGGATTTTTGATAAATATACAAATGATGAAACAATTGATAAACCAATGAGATTGGATGGATCTTTTGACCCTACAATTTGAAGATGTTGTAGCCTTTGAATCTTACATAATGTTTGGAGTAGCTGTAGAAGATCCTTTACCAAACTTTGACACATTCATGTAGCATCTAGACAGTGGATAATATCTTAAGGATACTATATTTTTTCTCTCTTCATCACCAACTTCTCCAAGCAAACAAGGTGAACAAATGGAGGTTGAACATTCAAGATTCATAGGTGAATTAATGACACAAGAGAAATATTAGAAGGGGAAATGACATAAATATAAGATGAATAAATGGTTACTATAATAGAAGATCAAATTTATGAAGATGATCCAATTGAGAATGAAATTCAAATTGCCATTGAAGATGAAACAAAATATATAAATATGGGTGAATAAATTATTTAATTTAAAGAAGACTTATTCATTCATGGGAAGACAATACATGGAAAAAATATGATTATGGTAGAAAATTCTTGTAATTTGAAGACAAGTCTATGCAACTGATACATATTTATTTGGATCATTGGTTTTTTTGGATAAGGTGAAATTAACCTTGTAATCCTATGTCATTTGTATGTCTCCACATTCCTTGGAATGTGTTCTAGGGGACATGAGAGAAAAAATATTAAATTTTGGCATGTTGTAATTATATTTTAAAGAGAAGATTTAATTTCAGTTGTGGTTACACATCAAATACGTATAAGACATCTTTCCTAGGTGTCCAAAATATAATATGAAGATTAACTGGAGGGCAAGATTGGGAGAGAAGGTTTGTTTGGTTTAAAATGGGAGGGTCGTTGGGCATTAGAAGGGGTTGGATGGGTTGTGAACAGACGTGGTGAGGGTCAGTTTCCAATTGTGTTTTTGTTATGTGTTTTGGTTTGATGGAAGGAGGTTATTGGGTTTTCAGTTGGTTTTGTAGCATCTTGTTTTGGTTGACCGTTTGTGGTTTTGCCTCTATTAATTGCTATAGGTGGGGCCGTTGGATGAGGTATTTTCATGTCAGGATTTCTTTGGAATGAGAGTTGTTCGAGTTTATCGGGGAGATCAGTAGTGAAGTGTATTATTGTGTACTATCATTCAAAGATTAATAATTTACTTTCCCTCTTTTCTCGTGTGGAGTTTTTCTTGAAAGGGTTTCCCCATGTAAATCTGGTGTCACATTTTGTTTGCCGATTTTTATATTGTGATGTATGTTGCAATCACATGTTTAAATATGATTTGGTAATCTGATTTTCAGATATGAATTCACTTGCATAAGTTTATATTGTATCTTTTCTTCACCTTGTTTTTCAACATTTGGTATCAAAGCTAACTATATTGTTGAGAAGGGGACACCTTTCTCTTATGTGTTGGAAGGTTTTTTGGTTGCAATGAGAGATTTTATTTTGTGGTATATTGCAAGTTTGTGAAGAGGATTGTTTTCCATGGCTTCTACCTCTCACCAAGATATTGAGAAACTCAATGGCACAAGCTATGAGATGTGAAAACTGAAGATGAAGGATCTCCTTGAAGAGAGAGATTAGTGGTTGCTAGTTTCACAAGAGACCAAACCAGCTACAATATTTCATGAATATTGGAAAAATTTAGACAAGAAAAGGAATGAAGAGTCATCTGAGTTGTGTCTCCACATATTTTCCTCTTGAATTTCTCCACATAAGAATAGCATACAAGTTGTTGAAGGATATGTGATATTTATCAAACTAAAAGTTTTTCTAACAAGTTATATCTCCAAAGACAATTATATTCATTAAAAGGAAATGAAGATGGTGATTCAATTGCAAACCCTTAAATTAACTAATCGATTAAAAGTCGACACAATAATAGATGTTAAATTAGATGAAGATAAATATATCTTGTTTCTTTGTTCTTTTCCTTAATCTTGGAAAAATCTAATTGTTTCCATAAGAGGTGGTAATGAGAGCTAAAGATGGACAACATGATTTACATATTTCTATTAGAGGAGATGAGGATAAAGTTTATGAATGTTGGCTCCTAAGATGCCTTGCATGTGTGAGGAAGGTTCAAAGAGAAAGGGCCTAAAGGGGATAAAAAGAGGGATAAGTCTAAAGGACATTCTAAGACCCCCAAAAAAAGCAGAGTAAAGTGTTGGAATTGTGGCAAAAGAGGGAATGTGAAGGAGTTTAGGAACAAGAAAAATAATATTGATTCCTCCAAAAAAAAGTCCTCTAATGATGATTTTGATGTTTTGTTTATTTTAGGTAACTCTACTAGTGGCGATGCTTGGCTTATTGATTCAGGTTGCTCCTACCAGATGATTCCTCACAAGGAGTGGTTTACTTACAAATCATATGATGGGGGAGATGTTTTCCTTGGTGATAACAACACTAAGAAGATTGTTGGTAATGGAAAGGTAAAGTTTTTTAGTGATGGGAGGGTTAAATCCCTTGATGATGTTTTACATTTTCCAAGAATTGTGATAAATTTACTATCAATATCCAAGTTGAATGATTTTCATTCATGTATGTGACATTTGACAAGTTTGGTTGTAGGTTGGTAAGAGGGAGTTTGGTGATAGCTAAAAGATCTAAGATAGGTAATTTGTTTAGGATAAATTTCTATACTTTATGTAACTCTTCCAATGTAACTAGCACTAAAAATGCATGTATGTTGTGGCACCATAGATTAGGTCACATTGGTGAAAATTTTCTTTAGACGATTCTTAATAAAAAGTTGGTTGAAGATATTTTT
>VDFB02042945.1:0-17829 GCA_007258455.2 Sequoia sempervirens
ATGTGTCACTACCTATATACATTGATGGAGTGTGGAAAATGGGAAAAAAATAAAAGAGGAAATTGTTAAGGAATATAAATATGCTTGGCCAACATGAAATGTGAGAGAAGGGATTCAAATCAATCCATGAAAAATTGGAAGAATTGTCTTGGGAAATGAAGAAATTAGAGTATTTTCCAGATTCAAGATGCATTGAACGATGTGAAAGAGGAGAAACAAAAAAATTTCCTCTGCTACTATAGTGAGAAGTTGGTGATTCCATTTGGATTATTAAATAAATACCTAGATCAAATTTTAGAATCATCAAGGACCTTTTAAGTACATGTGTTGACTACAACAATGCAACTTGGTATATCTCCAAGATTAAAAGATAAATTATAGGGATAGATGCCAATTGGTTCCATCATTTTAAACATGGAGAATGGTCTTCTATAGATTACTAATGATGCTAACTTGCTAAGTGAAGAAATTTGTAAAAATAGGTATGTACTATATTAGAATGCTCCATGCCAAACTTGCAATTGCTTGGGTAGGCCTATAATTAAGTTGTTTTACAACAATCCGCTTGTATTGACCACATATTTTTTTTTTATTTGAGCTTTATCTCTTTATCTATTTGAAGCATTGCTACACCATATTTTTATGCATGATTTTGTTCTTCTTTTGTCTACAGTGAAATCAGGATTTAAGATTGTCTTCTAAGTTGGTTGGGAATGATATCTAGTAGATTAAATTTATTTTTCCAGTTGGGTTTGTTTGGGGAAGAACTCAATCATGCCCATTACGATTGGAAGGATTATGGGTACCACGAGGAACTACAATCTCTTATTTAGAAGAAAAAATGGGAATTTGTGTCACAAGAAAAATGTCAGGGCGATGACCTCTATTACCTATGGTAGGCTAAAAGAAGAGTATAAATTGCTCACTTTGAAACCAAATTCCACTAAAAATAAAGTCAACAATGCATATTTTTGTGAAGCCTTGTAGGATATTAAAATGCCCATTTAATTTTCTTGGTAATTCTTGGAAGAAAATAGGGGGAAAGTGTTTTGTTTATGAAATATTTTTACAATTTTTTGTTCCTTTGATAAGGGTTTAGGTTGCTCTTTAATGGACTTATATTTTATTTTAAGTTGTATTTATGGTTATTATGTATTTTAAAATTCTAGTCTTATATAATTTTCATTTATTTTTTTACTGGAATTTTCAGCATTTGAAGTTTCAGTATCTCTATCTTCCTCTATGTCTATCTCATTACCCTCCTCTCTCTTCCTCGCTCTATCTCTCCCTCTTTCTATCCTTATCTCTCCCTTTCCCTATTGCAAACATAACATGAGCTAATTGTTAATGGAGTGTGAGTGTGATTATCTTCTTGATTTAAAGGCTTTGATTCAATCATGTTTGGATCCTTATGAGTGGATGTATAAGCGGTTTCAAGCTATCAATTCTCCATTGAGACCTTTGTTGTGAAAACAACATCATTTTCCAAATGGCCTACTAATTGACCTCATCTATTGCACAAATATATGCAAAAAAATAGACCAAAAAATTCCCTAATTGACCTTTTACACTTCTTCAGCATACCCATTGCACACCAAGGTACAATTGCCAGTATATCTTATTTTGATCAACAAATATTTATGAGTAGATTGCTCTTACATTGAACGAACTTTTTTTTTCAAAATAGAGAATGGAAGGCATTACCTGGTTAATTGGTGAGCATTGTTTACTACAAAAATATTTTTTTGGCATTAACAACCTACAATTTTGATATTTTCTAAAATATAGAGTTGCATTAACTTTAGCAAGTTATCCTCTCTTTCAGTTGCATTTTGTTTGAAAACTTAAAATTCTAATTCTAAAATCAACAATATTGCCCCTTACAAGATAATCAGTCTTGAAGTTATTTTTTATCTTTAGACATAGAAAAGGAGCTCTACATCAAAATAAGTTTGAATCTGAATTATTTGCAAGTTCAACACTATGTTTGAACCATTAGACTAGGTTTATTTTTAGATGCTTTATACTAGTCTATCTTGTCAAGCAATTTGGAGGCCTTGTCTCCACCCCATCTCTCCACATTGTATTATAGCATTATAAAATTATCTTAGTTAGAAATATTTAATACTTTATTAAGTTTAGAATGCATGAGGTTTTAGATTTTGTTATAAAAATTTTGCATTTGTAAGTGTTCTATTATCTATAGTTTAGAATATTTATGTAACATGATTATCAAATAATTTTCTTTGTGGCAATTTCTTATTGTTCTAAAGTATTCTTCTAAGTTATAAATGGTTTTCTATTTTGTTGTATACTATGATGGATGATGTATTCTATTAGCTTTTTAGAATAGAATTTTTCAAGGCTAGCTAAATATCTACATCAATGTTGTATCATACTATGATGTAGTAAAGAGGTCCTACAATTATATTAGAGAGAGAAAAACAAAATATTTTAAGTTCAATTTTAAAATTGAACAATTACTAAACAAGTTGAGGTGGATTTATTATTAATTCCAAACAAATATCAAATGAATTCACAATGTTCCCCTTCTAATTACTCAGAGATATTTCATAGCTTTACTCTTACTGAAAAGATTATTTTTTTGGCTCATGTTGGAGTTTTATTGGATGGTACAAGCTATTTTATTTTGAATTCAACCTCCTTACATGGTCATACCATTCAAAAATGGAAACCAACCTATGATCTTGTTGATTATGGAACTTAACCCATTCTTAACAACTAAAGATAGATACTACCACATTCCTTGCACAAACATTGTACTATGAAATACACTTCCTCCTAATTGACCTGTTTTTTCAAGAGTTCACCAAAATCAAGACATATGGTATCTTCATTCTCCTAATGATGTTTTCTCTATCTTATTTTAGCACAAGGAAGTTTAGTGAGTTCTTCGATGGAGAGGGGTCATAAGTATCTTTACTATTTAAAGATAGAACTCTATAGTGAAAATGCTTAAAAGGGAACCTTTCTAAAGATCATGGTGTGTTGAAAATTAGGTAAGAAGGTGCACACACATTAGACCAAATTTGTATATTGTTATATATTCTTGCATTCCAAGCTCAAAATTATTTCCATCAACAATTTTTGTAAAGATCCTAAAACTCTAAATTAGCCAGTGTGCATTATTTAGAGTGAAAAGGTTTTTTTCCTTCATGTTGCATGATTTTTAATATCCCCACCTATTTACTTTTGGGGTTTCTATAGTTTATTGAGTTATTTGCATGATCTCAAAATCATAGTCTTTAGTCTTAATAATAGTGGAGTATCACTCCTTGACAATTTCTTCTAAAATCTTATTTCTTGTATTATTTTGAATTACTTAAGTTATTTGTCCTTTTGGGTAGGAGGATTCACTAATTGAAGCATAAATTCAATCTTTCACCTACACATAGGAAATTTACAACCTCTTATTTTTTTTCTTTTTGCATCCACAACATTATTACAAAATCTATAATTGTTAGAATTGACAAGGTAGAGTAATGAATTATACTAAAAAATTGATATATTTTATTACAATCAAGAGGCTTTGAGAAAAACAATAAAATTAATTATAATATTGTTATAGACTGTGTAGTTTTTTACGAGTCAAACTCATTGACCCATGGGTCAATAAGTTTAGCTCGTAAAAACCTACATAGTTGAATCTTGATAGCAATATCACAATTTGACAACAATATCAATAAAAATAACATTTTTACATAATCATTACCATAATAAGAAATATTAAATATCTTCTTAATTTTTGACTCAATACAATTATATATGTGTGTGTCAATTAACCCTTCAATGACACTTTTCAACTATCTACTATATTATGATACCTTAACATCCCAACATTTTCAAATATTATAACCATACAAAAAGATTAATTATATTTGACCTATAACAACTTACTCAACCTAATTATTAGAAAATCGTAATATAAAGGTTTATTTTGTTAAGGTTTATTATTTTATTCAAATACTTAGAGACAATTTAAAGGTCTGAACATGGATCAAATATGTGCCAATTAATATTGCAATATGTTATTATCTCCCAATTTAGTAGTTGTTGATGTAAGGTGACTATTTGATAATAATGCTTTATTGGTGAAATGAATTAGGTTCTAACATGGATTAATCTGGATCAAATCAATTGATTGGATCATTGTCGTATGAAATGGCTTTAGAACAGGACGCTGGAGCAGAAAATTCAATCACAGAGGACACTATAGCATTCATTTCATTCATACCGACTATGACAGTTTCCTATATTGGTGGTCCCCCTGAATAATAATAAAAGAACAAAATAGTTGTCCAAGGACGACGGGAGATGAACGACTTTAGCTGTCTCAATGATAAAAGAAATAAAATGACATGTAAGATGAAAATTCATTGCCGTATTACGTGGGATCAAAGCAGCACGCCTAGCAGAAAATTCAGTCATAGTTGTCACTATTGTGGTGGTAAAAATCATTAGTGAATGAAACCGGTAAAAAATGGCGTTTCTTTATATTTTCTTTTCTTTGTACCTTGTTGTTTTGTTTCTATTGTTTAATTAATTTCTCTAAACTCTTCTACATATAATTAAATTTAATTAATTTAATTATATTGTTCATTCATTTTAAATAAACTGACTTTTATTTAATTATTTCATATTCATATGTCCACTTGATTAATTAAATAAATGCACTTTATTTATTTTAATTAATTATCACTTTTGAATTTAATTAAATAAAAGAATTTAATTAAGTCTTTTTTATTTAATTAAATTTAATCATTTCTTTTCAAATCTTTCTTCGAGTTAATTAAATATCTCATTTAATTAATTTCATACTACTTCTCAAAAAGGTTTAATTAAATATCTTTATTTAATTGAATATCTTTTAAGAATCATAATTATTCTATTTCATTATGAAATATTCCATTATTCTTCAAATCTACGGTAAATATTCTATTTTAAGAAGAATCTCTGTATCACCCATAAATAAATAATTGAATTTTATATTTCATTATTTATCTTCTTCAAAATCTTGCCATAATCTCACAAAAAGATGATTTTTTTACAAATCATCTTCATCATCTTATCTTACCTCTTTTACAGAAAAAAAAGAAAACAAATCTTGCTTTTTGCTTTCTTCTATTTTTCTTCAGTCTTATCCATCCTCAACCATTGGATCTGCCAGGAATTGTCACAATCGTTGATCATATCAACCAATCAGAAGTTTTCAAAAACTCTATAAATAGCACAACCAATCCAAGCAAGGGTTACACAACACACGACACATATCAGAGTAATTAGAGATTAATTTCATTCTAGCACTATAGCATGATAGTTTCATTATTTATAGCATCATCATAGTCTTTCATTTTCAGCAATCATGTTTAGCTTTAGAATAATCATGTCTTAGCTTCAACATTACTTGCATTTCATATTCAATCTCGTTCTTTGGGAAAACTATTTGTTGAGCCTAGCCTACTATCTGAGAGCTAGCTGGAATCAATGAAAACACTAAAGATAGAGGACGATAGGACGACATCGATAGCAGGATACTGAGTTTGCAATCTCTATTGTTCCTAATATTCTGTTTTGATATAATGTCTTATTGGTGTGATTGATTTAGTTTTTTTTTACATGTTTAACACTCACAAAATCGACCACACATTATTGGTGCCCACCGTGGGGCCTTGCCCCATTTCAAACATCCATTTGCAGGTTTTATGACAGAATCTCACATTCTGGAATTTGGATTTTTGACAAAAAATTTCGTTTTAGCGCATACGACGATTTCTGAAGCCCATCTGTAGATTTTTAAAGCACATCCGTGGCTTCTTTCAATGCTTTTGCAGGTACTTTGGTGCATCCAGGGACTATTGCGGTGCATCTAGACACTGTTTCAGCACATCTATAGAATAGAATGGCATATATGCTCGACTTAGTTTGTTAAAATGTTCTAAAAACAAAAAAAATTAGTTGCATTTTGTTTTACCGCATTTAGGATTTTTTGTTGCACATTTAAGACTTTTTGTAGCGCATTTACTATCTATTTTAGTGCATTTACTTGTTTTTGTGGTGCATACAGGTGATCTTTCGGTGCATATAGGTTGTAACTAAACAAGTTTTTGAGTCTAACGCCTTCTGCAAACAAAACCTTTTTCTGGCTTAAAAAGAACCAATCTAGGATAGTCACAGCTAGTTTTAAAAGGAAGCAATCCTAGGATAGACATGGATTTAAAATAAAGAAATCTAGGATAGTCACCACACATTGATTTTGTGGTTAAAATAAATCCCATGCTTTTTGTGAAGCAACATCTTCACATAGTTTAGATCATTGTGATTTGGGATTTTAAAAGGAATAGTGTCTACTGTGTTTGTGGCAATAGGTCTATGCTCTCCCCTTAACTGGGTGACAAGAATACCAGAATTTCCTTTTTCATTCATGCAATTTTACTACTTTATTACATCCTATAGAGAGCCTGCTCTAGTGGAAAAAAGTACTCACCAAGAGGAACGACTCAAGTGGGTTCAAGCCAAAGCCAGGCTATTCCGCCCCACTATAAAATTTAAAGCAAATCAAGAGAAATCCTCTTTTTCTAGTAGTGTGCAAGATAACCATCCCCAAAGCCTTTGTTCTAAAGGTTGGGAGGTCTCCTGAGGGAGTTTATTATTGCCGCACCGAACAGAAACCCTTACTACGAACCTAGTGTAGTATCTAGCTGAAGTCAGTTTCTAAACATCATAATAATCATAGTGTAGGGGAGGGAAGAATCTACCCCAAAGATACTCACCATATAACTTCCAAGGACCATTTGCTCAGGGGATCCAGTATCCACTTTTGTCACTCTGAGTACCCGCTTGGAAAAGACAAAAACACAGGCGCCCCTTCGGGGGTGACACGATATGTGAGTCGATGCAGTTCTAAGATGTGGGCTGTTGATTATTATGATGACCTACCTGAGTACTAAGAGTGAGTCTACTTGAACTATATGTCATGTGTAAAACTGTGATTTTTTTTTTGAAAAACATTTTGATCATACACTTGATGTTTAGTATAGGGCTTAAAAACAACTATTTTCAAGGTGCTTGTATTTTCAATCACACTAATTCAAATAAAAGATCATCTGAAATGAACATATCAAATTTTAGCTAAAAATTGTTCTTAACTGTTAGGGAAAATACCTTGGGAAAACTATTCTAGCACATCTAGGGTATATTCTGGCGCATATAAGATCAATTTTAGCACATTCATTGGATAAATCAATGCTTTTAGGGTCTATTTTAGCGCATAAGCTGAGTATTATGTAGACAGTTTTTGGTTCACTGTCAAAACATTTTCTGAAGTGCATATAAGATACAAAGTAGCGCATCTGGGACATATTGAAGCACATTTGACCATTTCTCTGGCGCATATTCATGTTTCTGAAGTGCATATAGGCAATAGAAAAGTGTATCTATCATTTTTTCCTGAATCATTGTTTCTAACAGATCTAAGTTTATAGCATTCCTAGTCTAGTAGTATATTTCCTCTCATGCTTAGGGAGTGGAAATCTACCAAGTTTGTTAAGAAGTCAATTACCAATAGGATCAAGAAACCCAAAAAAACTCTAGGCTACAAGAAGAGTTTACAACGAAGGAATTTTTTATACAAGAGTTCACAAGTCTTGCTCCATTATCGCAAATTTCTCCATAGATACCAAGATTTTGTGAAAGGATTTACTGACGAATACGCTGTGGACCCTCTAGATTGACGAGCCTATTTTCAAAGAAGAGCTCTCTCTCAACGACATAATCACAATCAACCTCTTGATTTCAACTACGTACCACAACCTTCTATCGAATATTTGACGCATCCTAGTGAAATACTTCAGTGAGTTGAAATAGGCTATTTGATATATTGATCATTCTTTGAAAACAAAGATCAAATCTTACAAGTGCACTTTCCATCACAAACTTCTAATTTCTTGGTTCAACTTCTCTCAACAGGATTCTGACATCCTTATCATTGGAAGCCACAACCACGAATTAGGAAACATAGTTTTGATCATTTCATAAGATTTTTTATCTTATCAGATCGAAACATCATCATTCATTGCACTCATCAAACTATGATCTAAGTTTAGAAGAACATCTTGAAATCATATGCCTATTTTTACACGATCACAATATAATAAATTGAAGGAAGATATCCAACAAGAAGATCCTATCTCAACAACACAAAAGGAAGGTGAAGATAGTGATCCCCTTTATAGTGTGAGTCGAAATCCCCTCTTTGAGGACAATATGACTAAAGGAGAAAATAATTCATTTACTTTTGACAAAGATATGAGAAAAATTCCTGAGGATTGTGAGGATGAACAAGAAGAACGTCACCTTAAAGAAGCCGAGCAAGATACTAAATTTCTCAGAGTAGTAGAAAAGCTTGTAGCACACGATAAACAAAAATGCTTCCTATTTTTGGCCAACAAAGGAGCCAAATTGCCTCACGATTTTGATATTGCGAACATAAAGAGTAATCCTGATGAAACACCTTTATCTGAATTTGGTGCTTTGACTAAAACAATTAGAACATTAGAAGGAAAAGTTAAAAATCTAGAAGGAGGAGCCACAACAAAGACATATGTTCTTGATGATATTTTCCCATATCCTTTTGATCGATGTCTCAACATGATTCCTTTTCCTAAGCATTGTGAAATTCCAAAGTTTGATCATTATAACGGGAAATCAGATCCAATTTGTAACCATATTAGAGACTTTCGAAACATGACTTTAGAATTCACTCATGAGGATACATACTTAATTTGTTTGTTCCTGCAAAGTCTTGGAGGCTAGTCTATGGAATGGTTATCAAAAATTACACCACCTGTCAAAAAATTTGAGGAATTGATCAATGAGTTCATCTTTCAATATTCTTATAAAATACAACACCAAATCACAATGATTGATTTATGCAAGGCTAAGAAAAAACCTGGTGAACCATTCATCACATTTCTTCAGAGATGGAGAAGATTATTCGCTAGATATCCATGTCATGTTTCGGAAAAGGAATAGATCACTACATTCATAAATAGCTTGGATCAAGAAATGAGTTGTCGTCTAAATCTTCATTGTCCTCCCTCTTTCCAAAAATTTATTGAGAATGCAATCACAATTGAAAATGTATTAGTCTAGAGGGGGATAATCAAACTTGATAGAGACAATCCTAGCTCTTCTAATCACCACAATGACAAATCTAAGTTTTGGACTCACAACAAGAATGTGGTGAATGACGGTGTTGTAGATGTACATCATGTTTCATCTAAACCATTTTTTCTTAGTGTTCCTCGCAACAACAACTACAACAATGTCAACTCAGTTACCAATCAGGCAAACAATTCCCCTCCTCCTATGAGGAATAACCAAAACCCAACTTTTGTTCCAAATCAGAATAATACCAACAATCAAGGGAATCGTGGAAACAACAGTAACACCTTAGGAAATACATCAAACATGAATCCACAACGATCTTCATTTTTCTCAAACAAAATAACTTTTACTCCATTGGGGAAATCTCTAGAATCTACCCTTAAAGACTTGATGGCAAAGAACGTTATTACCCTACCACCCTAATGAAACTTCGAACCTACTGTGAAGCCACCATCATGGAATGATGCGTACTATTGTGAATATCATAGATGTAAAGGCCATCAAATGAATAGTTTCCAAGCCTTGAAGAATGCTATTCAAGATTAAATGACAAAGACATTATCACAATAGAAGGGAACAAACAATCAAACAAAGACCACCAAGCATTTTGAAACCCTTTTCCCAACTATCAAAAGGGTGAGTCTTTTGGAAAGAATGTGAATCATGTTGATGAGCATATAATCAATCATATCTACACTGATGATGAGCAGGTTAATGTTATAAAAGTCAAAGAGAAGATGAAGTATCGAGAAGTTAATGTAACAACAAGGGCACAAGCTAAAGAAGTCCTAAAAGGCACTCCTTCAAAAACCATTGTGCCACCCCCTCCACATCAATATGATTTAATCAATCAACTTGGAAAAACTTCTGCCCAAATCTCTATCTTAGAACTTGTAAAGATTTCCCCAACGCATAAATAAATTCTAGACAAAGCCCTCATTGAAACAACTGTATCCGATGATCTGAATGTGGATCAATTTCAAGCCATGGTGGGACATTTATCCTCACCCACATGCCTCTCATTTTCTGAAAAGGGATGATGTTTCCATGACACATCCCCATAACTCATCACTATACTTAGAAGTCATGATCCACAGGTTTCGTGGCAAATGTGTACTAATAGATAGAGGTGTGGGTTTGAACATATGTACCATGAAATTAATTAGGTCTTTAGGATTTTCTGAGGATTCCATTGATCCCAGAAGAAAAATCACCATTAAATCCTATGATGATGAGGAAAGAGCATCCAAAGGTTTAATCATGTTACCAATCATAGTGGGACCCGTTATCAAAAGTACCTTTTTTCAGGTATTAGACTGTGATCTCACATACAACATCTTGTTGGGTCACCCTTGGATCCATGACATGTAAATTGTACCATCTACATATCATTAGTGTCTTAAGTTTTTGTATGATGGACAGGAGATCATGATATCAGCTGATAATTCTCATAGTCAAACTTGTGCTACCATCAAAGCTAGTCAAGACACTTTGGTTCCTAACAATCGAGAAGTGACTCCTAGCACTTCTCCAAAAGTTGATACACAAATCAATCAAGTGACCAAAAGCTTTGACAAGCAACTACGGTTCAAGGATAATGGAGTCAGAGAATATTCTCTCTATTTGGCTAATCTTCCTATGTCACCTCGGTCACATGGACAACCCTCTATAATGCAACATTAGATATCTATAGCATCAACATCAACACAATCAGCAGCAGAACCAATCACAAAGTTCAATGGACAATTTATCAAAGAGAAATTTATGATGGAAGATCCTGAGGATAGTGAAATGCTAAAATGGCTCTATAGAGATGAAAATGAAGATGATATAGTTCTAAATATCAAGTTACCAACTGATAAATATGGTAAGGGATATTCAATCATGCATAAGATGGGCTATGAGGGTAATGGTCCTATCAGAAAAAGAAAAGAAGTAGTTGAGCCTATTGATCCTCCAGGACTTACTACAAAAGATAAAATAGGACTAGGCTATGATACTAGCTCAAAGGAAACAACATCCAAACAATTGAATAATACTGTGCTCACATTACAAGAAGGATCTGATCCAAAGGAAGCGTGCTTAACAACAATTCAAAATTTTGTTGATAATAACTCTGACACAGACTCTGGAGAATACGAATGGGATACCATCCATAATGATGAATTCTCGAGGGATAAATAGATTAATGTGATATGTAACGCCGCAAAACCCCAGAGAACACACACATAAAGCGAATAATTTTTTTTTTTTAATTAATAGAAATAACATGTAACAACATTAAATCATAAATACATAGCATAACACATAACATTAATACACTTGGTTCTCTGGGGCACGCGAGGTTACATTGCAACCACAACACAACATAAAGATAATGAAAACCACATAACATTTAATTTATATAAAAAAACCATATACAAAGATACAACTGACAGCCATGATGCGAGTATGACAACATCGCATAATTACATCCATGATAAATCTTTTAACATGATCCAATTCAAACCTAACTATTACATCATTGAAATAATATTACATTACAATTTTCTTTGATGCATGAATTACATTGAATTTCCCAACATGGGGATTGATACAAAATAAGGGAACATGAAGTACAACTGATCACTGGAACATCTGCACTGCGGAAAGCTGAGATGACAAGACGCTGATGGGGAACCCAACGGGTGCGGAGCACGTTCCACCCAACCATGTGAATTACGAAGTAACTCACCCCCCGTGCTCAGAGGTGACGAGGAAGTGAATCCGACCATGAATGTCAACCGACTCCACAACAACATGATACAAAACAAGTACCACCCAAGTATGCAATGCAAAACCATCAACGTACTCAAATCACATAACAAATAAAGCCAAGAACTCATTACGATGACATGAAGTACTAACACTTAACAATCATGAATCAAATCACAAGAATTCAAAGAAACATCATAAAGAGATAACATCCAGAGGCAACAACAACAAAACAACAAGGGTGTCAAGTGGAGAGTGTCATCGCATAGCTCTCATGGGATTTCCTGGCCCTTCCTCCAACTGAGGCGCCGGCACCCATCTATGGATATCCTGGCCCTTCCTCCTAACTGAGGCGCCGGCACCATAGGGTAGCTAATGCGGAGCCAATAGTCTCTCATGAGGACGAGACTCTGACTTTGCCGACCACGGCCTTCTCAGTCTATCACTAGTCTAAGGTAGCCCTAATGCATAGCCGAGGAATCCAAAGTTTTATTATCTTGTATTTTTAAACTACCCATCCCCCTAAATCTATTGTTTAGGTTATCACTTGTTTACTACTCTTCGAGGGTTATCCTGGCCCTTCCTCATCCGAGGCGCCGGCGCCCACGAAGAGCCACTCTCCCACCTATGACCCCTAACATATCTCAAATCAGGCAAGGGTTGGACTAACACATAAAGTCATAAAACCAAAATCCAAAACACGAGGCATAAACCATCTCGCAACTGCACATAAACAACAAACTTGCAAACCCGTCCAACCCTTCCTAGCATAACACCAATAACGCTCAATAGCATAAACAAGAGAAATTAACATTTAAATTCACAAGCCTCTGGAACAGAATTTCACAGTCCAATACGGTTCCCACATCGACGACACTGAACGAGGAAACTACAATAGGAAAGGAAAACTCACATCACATTCACAAGGTTGTACTATTCCGTTTGTTCCGATCCATTTATACAAGTAAAATCAATTGTTTCAACAAGTTCTACAAACACCATTAAAAGCTAACGCTTGTCTATCAGGTTTATTTAAAACAAAGAATGATACACGTTACCCAATTTCAATATATACAATTTACCTAAATAAGAACAAAATTAAATATAAAAGAAATCCCACCTAAAATTTACATTTATATCATATAATAAATTTCACCAAAATTAAATAATCATCATAATCTTATTTAAATAAATAATATTAAATAATTATAAACTTTATTCTATTTATTTCATTTTTTACTTTATACCTTTAAAATAAACATATTCAAACGAAATAAGATTTTTAAATATACATATTAAAACACATTAAGATTTTTATAAAAACGAATTTTAAAATAACCAAACAAAAAAATAAATAAATAAAAACATGGTTCTGCCGGGCGTACCACGTACGCGCGCAGTCCCAAAGGACTGCGCACAACAGTCCTTGGGACTGCCGTGGCAGTCCTTACGGACTGCACTCGGCAGTCCTTTGGACTGCGGTGGCAGTCCTTTGGACTGCCGCCTGGGCTGCCGCAGGAAGAGGCAGAAGTGGGGACGGGTACGGCACAGGCCGACCCACCCCCTTTCCAAAAATTCAACCAATAAATTTTTATTAAATATAAATTTCGGTTCCTCTTTTTTCTTTTTTTTTTCTTTTTAAATCTTATTTTATATATATATATATATATTTTTTTTAAAAGCACGGGAATTAAAAACGAATTCCATTCGCACAGTACAGGTGCGGAATTCAAAAATTTCAATTTCTGTTTTTCTTTAAAAATATAAATACTTCAAAACCAAAAGATTTCAATAAAAAGGAACACGAGATCTATATATATATATATATATATGAAATCTCTCTATATATATATTTAATATATATTTTTTTCCAATGAATATATATATAATTAATTAAACACAGATAATTTAATTTTCTGTACAAAATACAGAATCATCACACAGATAAAATGCAAATTAAAGATAATCAAAATAAAATAAAATTTTAAATTTATTTAAACACAGAGATTGATTTTTTTCTCAGTAAATATAAGAGTGAGCCAATGGAATTCAACCGAGTTTCATTTCAGTTTGTTTGCAAGGCATTATTTCAAATCTCTACATGGATTTTCTTTTCAAAGGAAAATCTATTTATTTATTCATTTTTTATTTTTTATTTTTATCTCAAGAAAATCATTTAAATATAAATCACAGGCAGATTCCTTTTTATTTTAACAGAGGTTGATTCTAACACACCTTTGTATTCTTTTCTTTACAGATTTAAAAACAAACAAGGAAGGAAGAAGGTGGAACCTGGAGTCCTGCGCTCCCGAACTCTGATGTTGATTGGCTGAATCCGATGACCTCTACACAAAGCTTCTCGTTTCGGCCTCGAAATCTCTTCTACAAATTTTTGTGCTCGAACTCGAATCTGATCCTTGGTTCAGAAGACCTTTTCTAAAATTTTACAATGCCCAACCCCTCTCTTGCACAACTTCTGTAACCCTCTCTCTCTCGTGATGGCTTTAAATTCTTAATTAATTAAAAGATAATATCCCTCTTTTCTCAAAAACTCTAAAAATCAAGAATAAAAGAAAACTCATTCTTTAAAAGCCAGCTTTTTAATTAGATCTGTATTCTCATTGGTTCAAACAATCCTTTCATTCTTTTATTTGTTTTATTGTTTTAATTTCTATTTTTGTAACTTTTTTTGCACAACACATTACTTATTTAATTTAAATAAATTATTTTAATAATTATCCTCCACCAGATAATTAATTAAAATAATTAAAACACATTTAATATATAATTACCATTTAATTGTAATATGTGGTTTTCAAAATGATTAAATCATTTAAATATTTGAATATAATTTAAATCTAACATTAAAACAACTAATTACTTCCATCATCAAAATCGATTACACCACAACAAATAACATACCAACATTAAAATAAACAATTATTATCCACATTCAATTAACTAAATCACAATCTATTAAATACTCACATTAATAAAATACGACAACACACAAAACACAAACCACAAGTGACGACAAATTCACAAAATAAATAATACCAGACAAACGAGACGATCTGACATCATGGGACGGGAGGACTTCATCGTCACCTCTGTATCAACATTTAACCATTGGGTTATTGGTGCTCGCCCTGTCCTGCCGAAGCAGGTGGAATCGAGACTTGTACCTGTAGTCCTGCATACAAACGGAGTTGTGTACATGTGCATATATACATATATATAAAACTGAAACATTAAATTAAAGTACTGCATTGTGAGAAGGAATCGCAACATAACAGGGCACTCGCAAACGAGTGATGCCATATTGTCCTTCATCACACCTATTCTAACAATTATAATCAACTGATAAAATAACATTTCTAAACTAACAATTTATCTCTTGACATATCTAGTTAAATCAACATGTAAAGTCAACTATCGGCACAACAATATCATCACGCCGTCCTGTAGTAGCAAACAACGCGTTGAAAAATACCAAATCCTACGGTAAAAAGAGGGTATTACATCCTCCCCTCATAGGTAGGCTTTACTCACGGAAGGCCGGTAAAGCAAAAAGAAGTAAAGATTTACTAAACCGAGGAAAAATGCACCCACACCAAGGCGGTGAACTAATCAGCAATGAGAGAATAGAATCAAGCTCACACATAAGAGTAAAATAATAATACAAGAGATATTGGTATCATGGGGGTATTACATCTCCCCCAAGGATATGGCTTACTCGAGCCATTTAAATATGGAAACCAAATGGCGTGTGCAACAAACATCTTGAATCTGCGTAGCAATCACACACATAACTCGCATCACTTTGGAAACCACATCACCTGCAATGACACATAGGGTCCATAGTGCATCACGATAGGAAGGATATCCGATTGCATTTGCACACTACAAGGGTCCTACCCATTCCATGGTTGCACCATTTATACGAGACCGACTATGGCGGAAGAAGCACCGGGTTCACAACAATGACAATAGTAAAGTGAAACTCTAGACTCAAGGGACTAAACGAAAGGTTACATAGTGAGCACACATAGTGTCCAGTGTATGAACCTATGCTCTGATACCAAGTTGTAACGCCCGTCGTGCAAACCCCAGAGAACACACACATAAAGCAAATAATTTTTTTTTTTTTTTTAAAATAATAGAAATAACATGTAACAACATTAAATCATAAATACATAGCATAACACATAACATTAATACACTTGGTTCTCTGGGGCACGCGAGGTTACATTGCAACCACAACACAACATAAAGATAATGAAAACCACATAACATTTAATTTATATAAAAAAACCATATACAAAGATACAACTGACAGCCATGATGCGAGTATGACAACATCGCATAATTACATCCATGATAAATCTTTTAACATGATCCAATTCAAACCTAACTATTACATCATTGAAATAATATTACATTACAATTTTCTTTGATGCATGAATTACATTGAATTTCCCAACATGGGGATTGATACAAAATAAGGGAACATGAAGTACAACTGATCACTGGAACATCTGCACTGCAGAAAGCTGAGATGACAAGACGCTGATGGGGAACCCAACGGGTGCGGAGCACGTTCCACCCAACCATGTGAATTACGAAGTAACTCACCCCCCCTGCTCAGAGGTGACGAGGAAGTGAATCCGACCATGAATGTCAACCGACTCCACAACAACATGATACAAAACAAGTACCACCCAAGTATGCAATGCAAAACCATCAGCGTACTCAAATCACATAACAAATAAAGCCAAGAACTCATTACGATGACATGAAGTACTAACACTTAACAATCATGAATCAATTCAAAGAAACATCATAAAGAGATAACATCCAGAGGCAACAACAACAAAACAACAAGGGTGTCAAGTGGAGAGTGTCATCGCATAGCTCTCATGGGATTTCCTGGCCCTTCCTCCAACTGAGGCGCCGGCACCCATCTATGGATATCCTGGCCCTTCCTCCTAACTAAGGCGCCGGCACCATAGGGTAGCTAATGCGGAGCCAATAGTCTCTCATGAGGACGAGACTTTGACTTTGCCGACCACGGCCTTCTCAGTCTATCACTAGTCTAAGGTAGCCCTAATGCATAGCCGAGGAATCCAAAGTCTTATTATCTTGTATTTTTAAACTACCCATCCCCCTAAATCTATTGTTTAGGTTATCACTTGTTTACTACTCTTCGAGGGTTATCCTGGCCCTTCCTCATCCGAGGCGTCGGCGCCCACGAAGAGCCACTCTCCCTCCTATGACCCCTAACATATCTCAAAGCAGGCAAGGGTTGGACTAACACATATAAGTCCTAAAACCGAAAATCCAACACACGAGGCATTAACCATCTCGCAACTGCACATAAGCAACAAACTTGCAAACCTGTCCAACCCTTCCTAACATAACACCAATAACGCTCAACATCATAAAAAAGAGAAATCAACATTTAAAATCACAAGCCTCTGGAAACAGAATTTCACAGACCAATACGGTTCCCACATCGACGACACTGAACGAGAATACTACAACATGAAAAGCTAACTCACATCACATTCACAAGGTTGTGCTATTCCGTTTGTTCCAATCCGTTTATACAAGTAAATTCAATTGTTTCAACAAGTTCTACAATCACAATTAAAAGCTAAAGCTTGTCTATTAAGTTTATTTAAAACAAATAATAATACACATTACCCATTTTCAATATATACAATATCCCTAAATAGGAACAAAATTAAATATAAGAGAAATCCCACCTAAAATTTACATTTATACCATATAATAAATTTCATCAAAATTAAATAACCATCATGATCTCATTTGAATAACAATTTTAAATAATTATAAACTTTATTCTATTTATTTTATTTTTACTTT